>JAYJMB010060712.1:0-72192 GCA_036873735.1 Pouteria campechiana | reverse complement strand
CAACAAGTTCTTCTAGCTCAGGTTAGGAAAAGATAAGTTTGAGTACTGTGAAAAATGGGGTTCGGCGAACCGGGTTCGGCGAACCGGGTTCAACCGAACCCGACCCAAGTTGGATCCATACCAACACAGCATTGCTTAACACACTATGCTTTGGTGAGGTCATGCTTGACCAATGTGGAAGTGGATTTAGGTGTGTCATCACTAGGCTAGATGGCACTAAGCTTTAAGTTGGTTGTGCATTGGACAAGTGTGTTGATTGGCACGTCTAATAAAAATTTGATTAGTGTGCACCATCAAGTCACCTACGTCATTGAAACCACTAACCAACAGACACCTATCAGTGGGTCTATGCATTGGGGAATTATTCTGATTGGCGGGTGCCATAAGCGAGGTTTTGTAATTTTTGTGGTCCACTTTTGATCATCCTAACCAATGTTATTAGAACCAAATGGGTGGTTGAACTAGTTAGGCATTCGGTTCTTGTTCCAACAATTCAATCGGCCAATTCAACCGTTTTAACTGGTTTTTTACTTTTTTAAAAAATTCAAAAAAATAATAAAGGATAATTTTAAAAAATCTAAGCCATATATAATCTAAATATATAGATCTTTTGTATAATACTTTACTACTTTGATTTATCCTTTTATATATTAATAATATTAAAATTAAAAAAAATATTATAAGACCAAACTAGGCTAGACTCGACCAATCAATGAACTTATTCACAATTGAACTAGATTTGATCGGCTAATCTGGTCCAGTTTTGATAACATTGCTCCTAACCCCTGACTGGGTCAATTTGAACTATGCATCTTGATGCTCTCATCATAACAAACAAAACAGTCAATTTAGATCATCCAACAAATACCTCATAAAAATATGTACAACCCGCGGTTTTAGGTTCCTAAATTTATTATTACGGAAAATCTTTAAGTTATCAATTCACCCCATGCCTATTAGTAGCACTTATCATGATATCATTTAGATATATATGTTTATTTTTACTTCAATATTTATTTTAATTTTATTAAAATGAAAAAAGGATATAAAAAATCATCCATAAATTCTGAATAAGTGAAAGAGTGATAATCACATTAATTTTTTTGTTGAGTGTATTAATTTATACAGATATCGGCATTTTATACATAAATAAAATATTTTGAAATTTATTAAAATTGATTAATTGAAAGCAAATCAAATTATTAATCTAAATTTAATCCAAAATTTTAAAATTGAATTTAAGTTAGGTCTGAACATTAAAAGTAATGTTGAGTTTAGGATTAGGTTCAAGTTTCAAGAAATAGGATTAAGGTTGCGTCGATGTCAACTCGACGTAACCTAATCCAGCCCAACCAGATCAGCACCCCATTTCAAGGACAAATCAATACCCACATTGATAAAATCCGACTATAGCCCCCTTGAGCAGGTGTAGAATGAAATGGAATCTCACAGCGTTTGCAAGGCTTCTCCACGTAAAGTTATCGTTGGCCATGGATGGACTCGATCTTGTAATATTAGAAAATTAGTCGAGCATTAGCGACCCCAGGTCCCAACAAAAGCATCTGATCTAACCCCCGAGGATCCAAACCATCATGATTAAATATCACACCCGTTGAAACATCAGGTCTGGGGCGCAAATCGCTCGGGTTATACTCCAGTTGGGGTAAAACCAACTATAGTCACATGTAGAAAAATTCCAATCCGGCCCTATTTATAGATTGGGTAGGGTTGAGTTCCATTTTTTAAAATTTAGATTAAATTCTTATTGACATCTCTTTTACGTGCACATTTGACGTGCTTCGTATCAACTGAAAGTGTACAACAAATGTATTTGTAAAAGATAAATTTAAATAACATTGAAAACAAAAGTATAAATATTAGCATGTTGAAAAGGTAGCCTAGTGTAGCATCGACTTTGAAAATGAGAGTTGAGAGGAATTAGGTTTTTAAGTTATAATCCAATTTTAAATAACAAGAGATGAATTAAAGCTTAAACAACTTTTTTAAGTTATTAAAAATGAGTCAGGCTAGATTAGTTGACTTGCAACCATACTAAACACACCAAACCCGAATTGCTAAATTAGATTGAGTTTTTAAACCTAACTCAAGCCTAGAAGCCCAAAACAGGGGTCGCAGCCCTCTTGGAAATTGGAGTGGGATGGTTCCGTCTGACCCAACCTTAAGTTGCACTTTAGTTTTTCTTTCTTTTCTTTCGTTGTTGTTGGTTCTTTCTCTTTCTTTTTTTTTTCATCCATGTTATGTTAAACGGGAGTACCGTAACTAGAAGTACAATTTGGGCCAACTTCAACCTAAACTCAACCTACCTAACCTAAGAATTCTGAGTTAGAATTCCTTTTTTTTAATTGCAGATTTTTAATCAGAATTGAACAACATGTCTAAGCATTTCTTAATATGATTTAATATGATATAAATATGTTAAATAAATACATTAACTACTTTCAGCTTGGCATAGCTTAAACTCAAGCTCCAAGTAAATCTAATAAATTAATTCTACGTTTGAATTTTAAGCTAGACTTTACCTCCAACTTAACAAGCATGTTTCAATAATTAAACCAAGTTGTTCAACTTTCACGCTAAGACAAAGCCCAATTAAAACTTAGCTTGGTTCATCTCACTACAGCTTCAAGAATATAGTTAAGCCATTGAAAATTTAGGTAAAGTAATTCATTGAATGGCCATGTGATAGCATCCCAATGGGGCGGATCATCTAGTCAAGATATTTAAAAAAGAAAAAATGGGGAGGAAACAAAAAGATGAAACATTGGCAATCACCAACGGTTTTGATTTTCATTCACCAGCCAACAAATCATACAATCAAGGCCCATTATATGGGTCATCCCTAACAGAATATAGACATGCGACAAGACCCTCTTTAAGTTCACAAAATCCTTACAAGTATCATTATATTTTTCCCCTAGCAGCCAACAAATCATACAATCAAGGCCCATTATATGGGTCATCCCTAACAGAATATAGACATGCGACAAGACCCCCTCAAGTTCACAAAATCCTTACAAGTATCATTATATTTTTCCCCTAGCAGCTGCCTAGTCACGGTTAAAGCTATCTTGCTGCCCATGTCTTGTAACCCATAACTTGCAGCCCATGCTTCCACCCTCCTCAATGCTATCCTGTCCCCATGCACCATCGTGCCAATGCTGCCCTTCCTCAAAGGTCTTAATCATGCAATCCGCACGACCATACATGTTGAGAACTCACATTGACAATTTTCAATTAAAAGAAGTCTGAGTCAAATAGGCATCACTTATTTTTAGTTCGTTATTTGTCTATCTTATTAGGTTTTAGTATTTTCCGCTTTATTCAAAATAAGTGAGAACTTCAACTTGAAACTTCAGCCCAAATTTTAACCTAAACCCAACAAATATGGTTAGAATTAGAGTTGCAGTTTTAAAAATAGATTTGAATTGGAGTTAAAGCTGAGCTCTTAAAAATAGTAGGATTAGAATTTGACTCCATGCTCCATAAGCATACAGTTATCCTATATAAAAGGAGTGTCACATTTCTCTTTTGAGGAATGAATGCGACTAACTTGCTAATGCACATGCATAGCAATGCTCATCACTCGAATGGCTAAGAAATTCACCACGCTACGAATTTTAAAAAAAAAAAAAAGAAAGAAAGAAATCATTGTAGGGACCTTCCGTGAAACTTGCGGCAATCCAGAACAGTTGGGCATTAGTTGGGGCCAACCCTTTAGCTGATCTGACCTTAGTATATAAAAGTTAAAAAGAGGCAAAAATAAAGGAAAAAAGAAAAAGATCAACTCATCAGAATGTCCATAGCTGTAGATTGAATTCAGGCAAATGCCTGACACCTACAAAATCTAAGGGAGGAGAATCACAAACAGTGGGGTCAATCCGAATGTACATCTCAGAAGCCCCAGTGCACAGGCCAGGACTGTGGCACGGGCTTTTAGGCAAGAACTACATGACGGCAGGTGGATTTCTCATTCAAGCGACTCGAGTACATAGAACTAAACAGCTATTGATAATAAAAGGATGAATTCCCATTCAAGACTAGAACCAACCAGCTGATTACCCATTCAAGACTAAAATACAAAGAACTAACAAGCTATTTTAGAAACAACAATGTTTCTGATTGAAAAATGAATCATAGTATCTATTGGCAACTTATTTCTACTGACCAGACAATATTCATCCCCGAAGAGTTTCACACATGGTAAAAAAATCAGATAAATTTCTCTCTTACAACCTGATGCAACAAAAAGAAGGAAAAAGCATACCTGAAATGCTCAAAAGGAAAAAATTGTCTACTTTTGGTTGCATCCAAGCACACCAACACCAGCCAGAGCAATCTCCCAGAAATATATCCCGCAAGCTGATTTTACATTCTCAATTGAAAACCCACTAAACAGAGCCTACACTCCATGTAGAGATTTTAAAAACTCAAATCTCAAGCCTTTAATAAAAGCACAAAATCCCTTTCATAGAACTGCTTCCTTTGAATTCGCAAGTCCCCCACCTCTGAAAACAGACATCTCTGGTTTTCTCTAGATAATCTAACTGATTATAACTGAATTTTAATGGAAAATGAATGAGAAGTTATGGAGATTCACAGTCGATTAACCCATTTAAACAGATTTTCTTTCACTTACTATATCAGCTCTGATGCCAAAAAGAATGTGATCATTGTCCTAGGTTGCAATACCTGAGCAAGAGGAAAGCAAGAAGAAGATGTATAAGGACCATGGAAAAGGAATTCATACCAGCAAATCATTCAATGAAATAATTTTTATCTAAATTGTTTCATCCAGCACCATATCTCATTCATCTACTGTTCCCTACAAGAGACGCCAAATACACAACAGTTGACCAGTCACTGAAGGATTACGTGGATATCCAGTGTGAAGATGGCAATTGGTTGGATTTTCCCTAGTAATCCACTTCTTTCATGCCGGTCATAAACAGGGTACAGTCCACACATCATAAGACTTGTCCTGTCATAGCCATTAGATGATTTCCACCTATTCAACACTGCCCATTCATTCACTTTGTTAGCCATGTATTTCTAATCAGAATCTTCCAAAAGGCTGAATATTGCAATCATCAGATGGTATATTTATGAGGAACAGAAAACTGATGGTACAATTCAAGACATGAATGGTCCAAATCTCTAATATTTCATAACTTAGCACAGGTAATGACACCAGATATTTCTCCATTCAGCAAAGCTAAATGAAAAAGAAAACAAAAGTAAAATGCAGACAATATGAATTCGAATTCATAGAAACAAGAAAATACAGAGCCAATGTGGCCTCCAGACATACAGTATGCTTGGCATTTAGCTTTGAGGCCACATTTGAGTTCCATTGGTATGCAACTTGTAATTTGGACAAAACTAATTCAATCAAAAATTGGAACTTGGAACATTCCAAAGATGTCCATTTAGGCAAGTCAGAATATCTATAACCACAGTCTCTGTCCTAAGAAAGGAAGTGGGAGCAGTTTGATCCACGTACAGCTTGCTAGAGCAGTTTGTTCCAAGTCATTGGGTAGATCAGATCTGAGCTGTACTCAGTCCAGAAACATTCTTAATCACAAAACATAAAACAGACATGCATTAGAAAGAAATCTTCAGTGTTAGTCTAGAGATATTCTTCTTCCTTTTATTTATTTTTTTGTTCTTTTTGCTCCTACAAAATGGTTATCACCTTAACTGACCAACATTGACCTGGTCTAATCTGATGGCAGGTTCCAGTAGAAAAGGCCCTGGTCACCTGTCTGGATTTCTATTCAAAATAATACGAAAGACACAGGAAAACACTTCTGCAAAGCTAAAGAAAGATCTTACCTCTATTTGATTGTCTATTAGTGACATTGTGACCGCCCATATAACCAGTTGAACCTTTCACTCCAACATTTGAAGCTGCATCACCAATCCCATAACCAAATGAACCAGATCCATCTTGCTCAGAAGTTGCAGAATGCCAAGTTGGGTCCCCATGGATCAAACTGCCAGCATACAAATCTGCATATGTGCCAGCCCCATCATAGCTGCCATTTGACACAGTAAATGGTGCTGGGACACCACCAGTTGCACTGCTTCTTACATAACCACTACCTCCCATGCCAAAGCTGTTTTCACCAAGACCATATCCAAGATTTCCACTTCCAAAGCCAGAACCACCCAATCCACCTTGGGCTGAAATGGAAGGGGATGAACACCAATTTGCTGCATTATTACTAAAGTTTCTGACACTGCTGCTTCCAGAGCTGATATAGCCAGTTGAACTTGCAGAATTTGAGGAGAAATTAAGCCCACCATTTCCCCATACATTTCTACCAGTTGGACTTAAGAGTGACCCACTACCTGCATTGTTTCCACCAAACCCAATGGCATTGCCATATCTGCTGGAATTACCGCCATAGTAAAGGTTCAGACCCTGCCCATAGCTGAGATTGGTGCTGAAATTAGCACCACCTCCATAGCTTGGGCTCAATCCAGGATCAAAATTCAAACCCATACCATAACTCTGAGGACCAAATGATGGAAAACTACTGCGGCCACTAGCAAGTGGACCAAACCTAGCATCCATCCTCATTCCAAAACCTCCAATTGAGGTTGGATTATACCCTAGAGTGTATCCATTTACAAAGTTATTGACCCTATTCAGGCCATAGTTATATCCACCCAATGGGCTACGACTTGGCCATGGTGATAGCTCTTTGGGGACAGCCCTCTTGACCTCAACCATCTTCCCATTCAATTCATGGAATGTCTTCAGTAAAACCTTATCAACAGCATCTTCTGATTCATAGGTGATGAATCCAAATCCTCTTGGCCTCTGTGTGTTGTGATCATACATTACCACGACATCTGTGATTGTTCCAAATTGATCAAAGTACTTCTTGAAATCACTTTCCGTTACTGTAGATGCTAGACCTCCCACAAAGATCTTTTTGGTGCGAGAGGGGCCTGGCGATCCATGGATGTTACTGCTGGTTCTATTCAGAATGTGTTGATCGTCCCTTGGAACAGCCTTCTTCGCCTCTACCTGAGAGTTCATCAAAATCAAAACTGGATAATAAACACTTCTCTTACTGCATTGCCAAAATCACAATGCCATAAGATATCCCCAGTTTCCCAAATTGTCCACTTGAAGATAAGAAATCGTTTTGACATGTTACATTTTTTGAAGTCACATTGGCCAAAATTGTAATATTTTCTAACAAATTTGCCAAGTTCACAATCCTAATACTAGAATTACTACCTTCTGATTCATAGCATTAACACAATTCCGCAAATTGACCAGATTCAGCACTAGAGAACACGAACCAGGATCTGGAAATGTGTCTCTACATTCAAAATGAAAGACAGCAGAACGGTGCCACGGACTTACCGCCCGGCCATCGATGGTATGTTTCTCCATAACAACCCGCTCAGCAACTGCTGGGTCCCCAAATACAACAAAACCAAACCCACGGGCACGACCTGTGGTCCGATCCTTCATTATCACAGCCTCAACAACTTCTCCATACTTGCTGAAATACTCCCTTAGTCGATCCTCATTTGTATCCCATGATATTCCACCAATGAAGAGTTTCCCGAGATCAGACTCCATTTAACTGCAGGCCCATCATCCAATTTGAATTACACCAGCGTCAGCATATCAAAAGCATTCAAATAGCAATCACCCAATTTCAAAACCACGAAATTGATAGGCCTAAGTTCTATATTTTGCGAACTCTGTTATCAAGATAGCAAACCCGATTCAGTCAGAGATCATAGACTCTACATCAGATACAGTAGCAACATTTAATTCAACAAAAACAATATGAGAAGGATCAAAAAAGAAAATTTCTCCATTCATAAAAAGTAAGAAAAACGAAACGAAACAGGCGGGGCACTACCTTAGCTGTAAATAACCGCCAAAGAGGACGAAATCGAATCAGATATAAAAGGTGGTTTTTCGGATTTAATGCAGAACCGTCAAATCCTTCATGTGTGAATCCCGGAGTCCTAAAATCAAACAACAAAAGTAAGATGAGAAAATCTAACCACGTATAGATGCCCATATTGCTTGGCGTGGATCGAATACAGTGGCGGAAAATCCAATTTTGGGGATTAGGAGGCTCACCTATTGAGGGGAAAAAAAAGAAGAGAAACTGATTGGGAATCTAAGATCTGACAGGAGGCGTATGAAGAACAGAGAGCTTATTGTTTTGTAAAGAGAAATCGAGAGAAGGGAGGGTGGGGGATCCTAGCCGATTGTTGTTAGAAACAAGAAAGGAGAGACTGGGCGACAACGCAAATAGGCTTTCTGCTCGAAAAAAGAGAAAAATATATACACAGAGTTTTCTTTAATTTCAGATAAATTAAAACAAACTCGCGAGTATACAATGATACTTGAGTATTTGATCCTGTTAAAGCAAGTGATGCAGACTTGTATTTTTGGAACTTCTAATTGCAGTCAATAAAAATGGTTTGGTAGTTGCATCAGGCCAAGCAATACCTAATGAACGCAAAAGCTCATAAAACTCAACTCGTGAACGCGTTTAGAGATTACGGGTCCATTTTCCATTAATGGAGCATGGCCCAATGAAATTACAGTGAATTAAGATGCATGTACATTATCTGCTGCACGAAGAAGAAATTTTATTTTACAACAAAGAAAATCTTACCAATTCAAGAGCCCATCCATTTAACGTCAACTTAACCCACTAATGAGCATGGCGCATTACACGTTAATGCTATATCCTATTATCGTACCTGCAAACTTTGCTAATTTATTGTAAGTCGTATGAGATCAATTGGATTGTTAATGTAAATTGGCAATCCACCATGCTTCATTGTTTTTAACGCACTTGATGGAGGAAAAGATCTCTTGTTTAACCACGGACAACTATACATGGAGTCCCGAGTACAAATTGCTGTGTATGTTGCAGTACGGGCTGTCTTTTAATTTTTAAATAACATATTTATCTACTGTCGTGGGTGTGGACTCTCTCATTAATGGGAGTTTTATCAGTGTATTATTACAGTTAAATTGAAATTTTTAAAAGGCACGTTTATACTTTTACCAATAATTTCATTTTGGATGGGCATGGAATAGGAAGGGAGTTTAATAGCCACTCCTTTATACGTCTTTTTTAATACTTATTAATATTTAATTGTACTAACAACTTCTATTTATTATTATTATTTATATTTTTAATTATTTTATTTTATTTTTTATTAAAAAAGTTATTTTACTTACATAGTTATCATTATAATTTTCTATTACGCTCTTTTCTATTACTTTATCAAAAGAGACCCTAAATTTTTGTAAAACCTAACTGACTTTGAGATTTGTTTTTTACCCTTGTATGCTATAGCTGTGTTATATCTCATATGCCCTGAATACAAGCACTTAAAATTTGTGTACCATTTAAGTCTTCAACTATCTAAGCACATAAGAGAAGATTTTAAGACACTCACAAGCAATGCTTTGTCATCTTTCCATAGTCTTCTCCCCATCTCCTCCCCATTGTCCTTATCATGTCGAGTTCCTTAGGGCAAACTTGTAGTTACTACATTATAACTAATGTTTGTAATTACTCAAACCCAGGTTAGCATCCCATACAACCACTCTAAACCAAGGTGTCTCTTTAGGATCTATCATGCAAGATGAATCACAATGTCACACCATCATAAATGCTCAAATAAAGATTAAACTGATGAACTATAAATGATCCACATAAACTATTTTAATTTTATTCATTAACGCATAAAGATCAACAACTTTCTCAAGGATAGAACATAAAGATAACCACAAACCATAGCTTCTGCTATGCATCTATAATAAACAACAAGCCTATACATTGCATACCAAATAACTACTAATTACACAATCCCGCCTCAACTAGAATATTATAAAATGAGTGAGCCTGTGAGAAATCAGTAAATAAAAGGGTAAAAACAGATAAGCAATATACACATATATACATCACACTGACTATCATACATGCATGTATGCACCCACTATTCATTATCTACATATGAATATATACACAATCTGTCATGGAAACATGAATGTACACACAATCTATCATCTAAACATGAATATACACACAATCTATCATATGCACATGAATGTGCTTACACGTGATGGGTCAGTAACATGCAAACCTCCCTAACTCAATGTGAATGGTCTTACTAAAGTGTGACTAAGCCAACCCTCCTTGTAGACAACATAAAATGATTTGAGCGAGTGCTAACATTGTCGAAAGTTAGTGGTGATGAATACTGCGGGTAAAAAGATGAGTGCGTGTGTGCTTTCAATAGGCAAGGAATCTAGCTATTCTACAAACATGTACAATTCCATTTATTTCTCTGTCTTTTATATCAAAAAAGTGCATTTGTTTCACACCTTTGATTTTACATCTCTAAAAAGAAAATCCTTCATTAAAGAGATAAATGTGCCATAATGAAGCAATAAAGCAAAATGACAAAATAAAATATGAATACAAGCTTTGAATCTTGGCAGACTAGGCATGTTGATAAGTTTACCCTATGAACTTAATTATACAAGATGATGGGCTTGACCCTCGAGCCTATCAAAGGATAAGTTTGACCCTGCGAACTTGACAAAAGGGAGTAAGACATGAGTCTTGACAGACCAGGCATATCAATAAATTTGCCCTACAAACTTAACTCTACAATATGATGGGTTTGATTGTCAAGCTTATCAAAGGGCAATTTCACCCCTACGAACTTGACAAGGGGTAAGACACGAGTCTTAGCAGCCAATGCATGTTGATAAGTTATCCCAACAAACTTAACTCTATAGGATTGTAGGCTTGACTCTCAAGCCTATTAAAAAACTAATTTGCCCCCGCAAACTTGACAAAAAGAGGTAAAACAAGAGTTTTAATAGACCAAGCACATCAATAAGTTTATGTTGTGAAGTTTAACTCTATGAGATGATGGGCTTTACCCTTAAGCCTATCAAGGGACAACTTCGCTCCTGCAAACTTGATAAGGGGTAAGATGTGGGTCTTGGTAGACTAGGCACATTTATAAGTTCACCTTGCTAACTTAACTTTACAGGATCACGGGCTTGACTCTTAAGCCTACGGATGGACAAGTTCAGTCCCAAGACATGAGTCTTGGTGGATTAGTTATGTCAACAAGTTTGCCTCATGAACTTAACTCTATAGGATGATGGGCTTGACCTTCAAGCCTATATTGGATAAATTCACCCTTGTGAACTTGACAAAAGGGTGGTAAGATGTGAGTCTTGGCAAACCAGGCTCATCAACAAGTTTGCCCAACGAACTTTATAGGATAATAGGCTTGACTCTCAAGCCTATTGAAGGACAAAATCACCCTAGCAAACTTGACAAGGTGAGTGGTACGTGGAGTTGGGGGATCTTTCTTCTATCATTTTGGCAACATTCCGCAATGGGATCCTTGAATGTGAACTCACTAGTACAAAATGAATAATCCTCCAAAGCAAGTAGATCAAGGAGATGCTAAGCATGGAGAACTCACATAGGCGGTTAAGCATAACTCTTTGTGCAAAGCATTATGGACATTAGAGTTAGCACAATTCCATGTTGGGTGCAGCTTAGAAGCTAAGCGTAGTCCTCAACTATAATCCAATAAAAGGAAAATAACAATAGTAGTAGACAAGAGGGAGAGATTATGGTGACCAAGAGGAGCCAAACTTAGCAATCTAGTAGCATTCTTCTATGGAATCCCATATAGAAACTCACTAGTCCCAAACAAATGATCCCCTCGAAAAAGCAGATCAAGCAAATGTTAAATATGGAGAACTTACATGGATTGAGTGGTCAAGCATGACTCCATGAACAAGACATTGTGAAAAATTTAAAATCGGGCACATTGTGGATGTCATAATCAACATGATTCTATAGACCACTAACAAAGAGAAAATAACAGTAGTAAGTGAGGGAGAGCAAGAATAGCAGCAGCGGGGATAACATCGGTGACAAAGAAGATCAAGCCTTAGCAATCTAGCAACAACATTCTACCATGGAATCCTCGCATATAGACTCAATATTTCAAACAATGATCCCCCAAGACAAGTAGATTACGCAAATGCTAAGCACAGAAAACTCATGTGGACTAGGTGAATTATGTATCATAGATGATCTAAAAGTGGGAGCATCATGGATGTCAAAGTCAATATTGTTAGTCCCTTATCTAATAGTAGCTCAAGAGGGGGGAGGGGCGAATTGAGCCTTTAAAAATTTTAGCCAAATTTAATAGATAATGTTGAAATAAAATGAGAAAGATCATACAACACACTAAGACAATGATTTTATAGTGGTTTGACCCTTAAACTAGTACCTACTCCACTTCTCTGAATCAGCTTCTCTTACTAAACTCAGATTCTACTAACATTTGTTAGTTTTCTAAGTTCACCAACGAACTTACACAAGTTGGTTTTTCAAGCTTACCAACAAACTTCCACAAGTTGGTTTTCCAAGCTCACCAATAAACTCATACAAGTTGGTTTTCCAAAATAAACCTATACAGGTTGGTTTTTAAAGCTTACCAACAACTTATGTGAGAAAATAGTAAAATAATAGTATACAAAATGAATGTCTCTTGAAAGGCAGCATGTATGAAATTCAGCAATAAAAACACAATGAATATAGCAATAAAATGTAGTAGAGATTAGTCTTCAAATCTGTTGAAAGATTAGCTTTGAATGCTTGATGGAATTGTGGCACAATGGAGCTGATCTCATGGGATTGAATCTGAGAGCTTTTGTAAACTTCTTGAGTGAACAATCTCATATTTGTTGTATGTTTAAAACTTGCTTCTCAAACGTTTGAATCTTCCTTTTATAGACTAAGGAAGATTTCTTTGCAAATTATTTTAAGCAATTTTTCGACCGTTTGACAAAGAACTCTAACTCTTGTCATTTTCTCCATGCTCAGTTTCTATCGGGCTTTGAAATGCTGTGTCACTTGTCGGAGCTCAGAACTTCTGTTTTTCGAGAATTTGGCAACCAAAACTTCTAAGCTCATTTTCAGAAGTTCTGTTGTAAGTAGATTTTGGTAGTATTCTACAACAGGCATATTTTTGCTTCTGAAAGGTTTTTGAGAAACTTCTGTATTACTTCTGAAGTTTGAAAATAGTTTCTAACTTTCTTTTGGATAATTACTTCAAGAATGCTTCGGATAGAAACTTTTTTTGATAAACTTCTGATTTGTTTTTGTTTAGCGCATCAACATTTTTTGTTTTACTTCCGTGTAGACTAGGTTTTTGAATGCAAAACTTCTATAATTCTGCAACAACTTCTGATTAACTTGTGATAAGTTTCTATGATCAAAAACTTCTTCTGATAAACTTCTGTGTGCACTTTGAACTTCTAATTGAGGAAAACATTTTATACAAAACTTCTGATTACTTTTGGTAAGTTTCTATGTTCAAAAGCTTCTTATTCTCATTCCATTTTGAGAAGCTGTTAATTGGCTTCTAATAAACTTGTGATTGTATTTGATAAGCTTCTGATTGGAGAGTAACTTATTCTACATTGCTTTTGATAACTTCTATATTATTTCTGAAGAGTTTGAGATTCTTCTGATAGATAATTGATTCAAAAGCATTTTTTGAACTCATCAGAAGTTTGTTTCTAAAGAACATCTGATAAGTTTTTGTGTTTTGAAACTTTTTCTGATGAACTTCTGTGTACATTAGATACACTTCTGACTTGATTTTGCATAGTATGTCACAATTTCTATACTACTTCTATGCAGCATGACTGGTTCTGCATTACTTCTGGTAATCTTCTATGTATGCATATTGCTTTATTTTGATTCTAGGTTGCTTCTATTCGACATTGACATTGTTTCTGTATTACTTTTGTGCAGAAAAGAGTTTTAACAAAACTTTTGTATTAATGTTTTCAAAAGTTAAGTAGAGTATGTAGAGGTGATTTTTGATGTGCACAAATTCTGTATGAACCAATGCTAATTTAGAACTTCTATGTTAGTAATCGCAGAAGTTCTGAGAAAGTGCACAGAAGTGGATTTTGTTTCTGTGGTGCTCAGGCTCGAAGGTCAGAAGTTTTACAGAACTTTTAAGTTGCCTTTGTACTTCTAAAAATACTTCTGTTGTTCTTCCATTATGTGATTTCATTATATACTAACTCTTAGTCAGTTTTGAAATGCTTTTGGCCTGGTTCTAAGTTTCATTTGGTAACTTCTGAGTGATTCTTTGTAACTTCTGATTGCTTCACTTTCTTCTATACATAGACTTCGCATTTTTCCTAAGTAATTTTCTGAAAGTTCTAAGCACATAAACTTCTCTTGTAATACTTCTTAAAAACTTATGATAACATAAATTGTTTTTGAAGTAGACAAATCTCTTCTGTGCTTATTCTGAAAAATTTTTGAACATATGAATTTCTTCTTCTTCTTCTGTTACACCGTTGAAACTTGGAAACTTTTCTGAAGTTTGAATTTTGATGAACTTCTAATTACAAGGAACATCTTCTGAATGCATAAGCTTTCTATGATTTATCTCTTTAGTTCTTTCTGTTGAACTTTTGATTGTATAAATGTCTTTTACATTGCTTTTAAAAGAAACTTTTGGTGAATTCCTGAACATCACAATGTTTACGCCTTATTTTTTGAAGTGCTTCTGATATACTTCTAAGCACTTCTAAGCTTCTTTTAATGATTGTAATTAATCTTGAAGTCACTTTTGATCATGTTCTTAGCTCCTCATTAGCTTCTAATAAGGTTCTGAGTAACCTCTGAGATACTTTTGATGCTTCGAAGATGATTTTTATGCTTCCGTCTGTTTCTGAACATGCATTTCTGAAATGCTTCTGAGCTTTTGCTTTTGAATATTTCTAATTGATTTATGTGAAGACTTGATATATACTTTAAGCTTGATAAATACTTTTCTTAATTCATTTTATTATATTAATGCTACATCACTTGAAAAGTAAACAGCTAGTAGCTTAACTCTTCACTTATGGGTTTGTTCATCATCAAAACTTAACTGCTTAATTCTATTCATCATCAAAATCAAGCTAAGTAAGAGGATTAGATTCAACATTCTCCCTCTTTTTGACAATGACAAAATATTTGAGTGATGAACCTTTCAAAAATATGTAATGGAGAAATTTACAGTGTCTACATGCATATTTAATAAATGCATGTCTAATATGCAGTGCTTTTACTAACTTAAAGTGTCTGCATGCATATTTAATAAATGCATGTCTAATATGCAATGCTTTTACTAACTTGAAATGTCTACATGCATATTTAATAAATGCATGTCTAATATGCAGTGCTTTTACTAATTTAATGTGGCTCCCCTTGAATAGGTGCACTAAGTTTTTCTAGTATTTTTCCCTTTGATTTTTCTACTATGTTATTTCTTCCTAAGTTACTCTCAAATTTCTTGTATTTCTCCCATTAATCACTCTGATATTTCTCCCCCTATTGTCATAATAAAAAATGCTTGAAAGAAGAAAAAAATCTTTGTTTTGAAGAGTTTAAAATGTGTGTGAATGGGCATCAGAAGTTCTGAGTTACTAACTTCAAAAGTTCTAAGAGAGTGTATAAGCTATGTTTATTGAGTTTCATAGATGAAATGCATGCGTCAAAAGTTCTGAAGGAAGACTTCAAAATTTCTGAGGAAGAAAAGAATACTTGTAAGTGCAGAATTGATGCTGTAAGAGTTTTTGACAAGCTTCTAAGAAAAAAAATCATATAAAGGTTAATTCTAATCATCATAATCATGTAATCATTAACATTATAAAATAATTTGATTATGCAATATACACTTTATGCAAATGGATTTAATATGCCTAGTTCCCTTCTAATTTTGCAAAATCTGTCTTTTGGAAGTGGTTTTGTGAAAATATCTGCTAACTGATCTTCAGTTAGCACAAATTGTAAGTAGATATCATGATTTTGAAGATGATCTCTAATAAAATGATGCCTAATCTCTATATGCTTAGTTCTAAAATGCAAAACTAGATTTTTTGTCAGACTTATGGCATTAGTATTATTACATCTGATAGGTGTATCTACATATTTCAAACCAAAATTACCTAATTGATATTTCATCCATAAAATCTAAGCACAATAACTGCTTGTAGCAACATATTCAGCCTCAGCAGTTGATAATGCAACATATGTTTGTTTTTTGGAGAACCATAATATAATTAGGCTTCTAAGAAATTGACAAGTTCCTGAAGTACTCTTTCTATTCACCGTATATCTAGTAAAGTCTGCATCTGAGTAGCTAACCAATTTAAAATCTAAACCTTTAGGATATCAGGTTTGGAGTATTTAAAATGTATCTAATAATTCTTTTTATAATAATGAGTTGTAACTCTGTAGAATCTAACTAAAACCTAGCACAAATGTAGACACTAAATATTGTATTCGACCTATCGGTAGTCAAATATAATAGAGATTCTATTATGCTTCTATAAAGTTTATGATAAACAGATTTACCTCTTTCATCCTTTTTCATCTTTATTGACATGCTTATTGGTGTTCCATATCTTTTGCCATCTTCAATGTTGAATTTCTTCAACAGTTTTCTTGTGTATTTTTTTAGTGGATGAAGATTCTTTCTTTCATCTGCTTGACTTGTAGTCCCAGAAAAAATTAAGTTCTCCTATCAAGCTCATTTTGAATTTGCTCAGCATTATCTTGGAGAATTCTTGGCAAAGGTTTTCATTAGTTGCACCAAATACTATATTATCAACATAAATTTGAATTATAAGGATATCATTCATAGCATGCTTAATGAAGAGAGTGGTATCAACTTTACCCATTGAGAAACCTTTCTCATTTAGGAATTTAATTAATCTCTCATACCATGCTTTAAGAGCCTGTTTCAACCCATAGAGATCTTTCTTGAGTCTGAAGACGTGATATAGACTATTGGGATCTTCAAATCCAGGGGGTTGTTCCACATAAACCTCTTCATTAATGAAACTATTCAAGAATCCACTCTTTACATCCATCTGATATAACCTGAAATTTATATAGGATGCAAATGCAAGAAGCATTCTAATGACTTCAATCCTAACAACCGGGGCATATGATTTTTCAAAGTCAATATATTCTTCTTGACAATGCCCCTTTGTAACTAATCTTGCTTTATTTCTTACTACAATTCTTGATTCATCCAATTTGTTAATAAAGACCCATTTAGTTCCTATAATAGATTAGTGATCCAATCTTGGAACAATAGTCTACACATCATTTCTTTTAAATTGGTCCAATTCTTCCTGCATAGCTAAAATCCAATTTTCATCTTCCAAAGCTTGGTCTATGCAAGTTGGATCTAGTTAAGAAATAAAAGTAAACTTACCACATATTTAGTGATAAGATGATCTAATTCTAACACTACCATACACATAACCAATTATCTAGCTTTTACGATGAGCATACACGAACTTCCAATCTTTAGGAAGAGATGAGTTAACTTTCTCATTTACATCTATTGTAGATGGTCTAACTTCATCCATTGATGTCTCTGATTATGGAGCTTCATCTTATTTATCTTATAATTTTAGTTTCTCCATTTGTTGTGAGATTTTCTGACTCATCATCAAAATCACTAGTTCTTTTCATAGAGTCAATATATTAATCAAATTTAACATAAATAGATTCTTTTATAGTCTTAAGTCTTAGGTTGTACACTATAAATGACTTGCTAATAATGACCAAGGAATATTCCTTTGTCAGATCAGTTATCAAATTTTCTAAAGTTTTTTGCTTTTCATTGTTAAGAATGAAACGTTTGTACCCAAAAGTATGGAAATAAAAAATATTTGGATTCTTGTCATAAAACAATTCAAATGGAGTCTTGTTGAGTATGGGCCTAGTGAAGATTTTGTTAATGATATAGCATGCTATGTTCATTACTTTAGACCAAAACTATTGAGGCAAATTGTATTCTCTCATCATAGTTATTTTCATTTCTTGCAAGGATCTATTTTTCTTCTCTACTACTGCATTTTGCTGGGGTGTTCTTGGTGCAGAAAAAGTTTGAAGGATTTCATTGCTTTCATAGAAATTTGTGAACTTATGGTTTTCAAACTCTCCACCATGATCACTCCTTATGACAACTATATGAGAATCTTGTTCATTCTGTACACATTTGGTAAATGTTTCAAAGGATGAAAAAGTCTCATCTTTGGAACTAACAAACAATGTCCAGGTGAATCTAGAATAGTCATTTATAATGACATATGCATAATATTTTCCTCCAAGACTTCTAGTTCTTGTTGGTCCAACAAGATCCATATGTAGTAATTGAAGGGGTTTGGTTGTGTATACTTCTTTACTTGATTCGAATGATTCTTTCACTTGCTTGCCTTTTAAGCAAGCATTACACAACCTTCCTTGCTCGAATTTAAGTTTAAGTAAGCCAATAATATGATTCTTATTGTATAATCTTTCAATCAGATTCTTGTTGGCATGTCCTCACCTTCTGTGCCATAACATGGATTCATTATCATTAGCAATAAGACACATAGCTTGGATATCAGAAAGCTCAACCAAATATACACTTCCATACCTTCTACCAAGTACAATAACTAAATAAGACTTAACTAAAATTGAACAAAATTGAGATCCAAAATAACTTTCCTTTGTCACAAAACTGACTAACACTAAGAAGATTATGTTTCAATCCTTCTGCAAGAAATACATCTAAAATTGTGGTAAATGGTGGTTGGTCAATCTTACCAATCTCAACTACTATACCTTTTCCATTATCCCCAAAGGTCACTGTTCTACTAGATTTCATTTTTAGCTCCATGAACGGCTCCCTATTCCCTGTCATGTGCCTTGAGCAACCATTATCAATATACTATATGCTGCTCCTGGTGGCTCTCAAGCACACCTACATAGACAAGACTAATTTTTAACTTTTTATACCCATTTAATAATGGGTCCAGGTGGATTAGTGGAAGAAAACTTTAGTACCTTTTTCTTCTTGGGTGCCACTAATCTAGCTGATGGAGACTGAGTTGCTTTTACTATATATGCAACTTCCTTTGGAACCTAGATCATGGTCTATTTGGGTCCTTGTTTTCTTCCAGAAACATTACTTTGTTTCCTATTTTGCTACTATTCACCTTTCCTCCTAGGTTTCATTCTCAATAAGGCAGAAGTCAAGGTTTTCTTATGGGCATTATTTTCAACCTTGACTTACTCAAGTTCATTGATGGTGTCTTGATTGCTCTTGAGCTTGGAGTTTTCCTCCTTTAATTTGGAGCATTCAATGGTAATTTTCTTAAGCTCCTTTTTAGTCTCTTGTACTTGTTTTTCACAATCATGAAGTCTGAATATAGTTTATCTAACATCTCCTCATGATTTGGATTTTCAGTGTTAGAGTTTACCTCTTCTTCATGTATGGCTATGAAGTTAATTCTAGTGTGGGATTCATTTTTGTCATCTCTTTTTGATGAGTACTAACTGATTTGTGCTTTATGTTCTTTATCCTCTTCACTTTCACTTTCATTAATCATATTCTCTAGCATTTCCCATGCTGTTAGAGCCTTCTTTTTCTTCTCAAATTTTTTGTTGGTTTTGTTGTTCTTTTTGTCAAAGTAAGAGTTATACCTCTTCTTTTGTTTATCACTTTACTTCTTGTCAGGTTTAGGGCTATCAAACTCTATCTACCCAGTCTTCTCACAATTGTAGCACATGGGAGACTCTTTGTATTTGTCTTTTCTTCTTTGGTCATTTCTTGAACTGCTCCCAAATCGCTTCTTCTTTAACATCGACTTGAATCTTCATGTGATCATTGTCGTGTTCTCATCATCATCTCCACTTGTTGATGCTTCACTCTAGGAGTTATCAGCTTCTGATACAGCTCTAATGGCTATTGTCTTCTTGCCCTTGGGATCTTCTGAATCTTTATATTTTATCAATATCTCAAGGGTCATGAGAGAACCCATGAGCTCTTCTAAGCTCATTGTGTCTAGGCTCTTTACTTCCTGGATAGCTGTAACCTTAGGCATTCATTGCTTTGATAGTAATCTTAGTATCTTCTTCACCATCTTGGGTTATTCATACTTCTCTCCTAGATTCTTTAACTCATTTGTAATCATTTGGAACCTTCCAAACATGTCTAGTATTGAATCTGTCTCGTTCATGCTGAAAGATTCATATTCCTACACAAGAAGATTTATCTTAGTCTCTTTCACTTGATTTGTTCCTTCATATGCAACTTATAATTTTTCCTACATTTCCTTGCCAGTATCACAAGAGGAAATCTAGTCAAACTTAGAGGGTGTGAGGGCACAGTAAAGGCAGTTCTTTGCCTTGACATCTTTCTTAACTGCTTTAATGTCCTCAGCGGTATACGCATCTTCCTTATTCAGGGTAATTATTCCATCTTTGATTATTTACCACAGTTGATAATTTGCAACAATCAAAAAGTTTTTCATTCTCATCTTTCAGTACCCATATTTTGTGCCATCAAATAATAGGCATTTGGAAGTGGACTAACCCTCAGCAGAAGTATTGTGGAAATAGCTAGCCATAGGGATCTTTTCACAGGTTATATAAATTGGTATGCAAGAAATAACAAGTGAAGTCTTATCTAATACCAATTATTGGTCCCTTATCTAATAGTCGCTCGAGATGCGGGGGGTGGGGGGGGGGGGTGTGAATTAAGCCTTTAAAAATTTTGGTTAAGTTCAATAGATAGTGCTAAAATAAAATGAGAAAGATCACACCACATAGTAAGACAATTATTTTATAGTAGTTCGGCCTTTAACCTGGTACCTTCACCACTTCTCTGAGTTAGCTTTTCTTACTAAACTCAGGTTCTACTAACTCTTGTTGGTTTTCCAAGCTCACTAATAAACTTGCACAAGTTGATTTTTCACGCTCACCAACAAACTTATACAAGTTGGCTTTTTAAGCTCACCAATAAACTTATACAAGTTGGTTTTTAAAGCTTACCAACAAATTATATGAGAAAATAGTAAATAGTAGTATACAAAATGAATGACTCTTGAAAGGCAGCATGTACAAAATTTAGCAATAAAAATACAATGAATATAGTAATAAAATGTAGTAGAGATTAGTCTCCAAATCTATTGAAAGATTGGCGCAATAGAGTTGATCTCGTGAGATCGAATCTGAGACCTTTTGTAAACTTCTTAAGTGAACAATCTCAAATTTGTTGTATGTTAAAAACTTACTTCTAAAACATTTGAATCTTCCTTTTATAGACTAAGGAAGATGCCATTGCTAATTATTTTAAGAAACTTTTCAACCATTTGACAAAGAACTCTAACTCTTGTCATTTTCTCAATGCTCAATTTTTGTGGGGCTTTGAAATGCTTTATCACTTGTTGAAGCTCAGAACTTCTAAGTAGCATAATTCGAACTTCTATTTTTTAAGAATTCACCAACTAGAACTTCTAAGCTTATTTTCAGAAGTTCTATTGTAAGTAAATTTTGACAGTATTCTACAACGGACATATTTCTGCTTCTGAAAGGCTTCTAAGAAACTTCTATATTACTTCTAAAGTTTGAAAATAGTTTCTAACTTTATTTTGGATACTTACTTTGAGAATGCTTCTGATAGAAACTTTTTTGGTAAGCTTCTAATTTGTTTCTATTTAGTGTGTTAACATATTTTGTGTTGCTTTTGTGTAGACTAGGTTTCTGAGTGTAGAACTTCTATAATTTTGCAACAGCTTCTGATTAACTTGTGATAAGTTTTTGTGATTAGAAACTTCTTTTGATAAACTTCTGTGTGCATTTTAAACTTCTGATTGCAGAAATCATTTTTTGCAAAACTTCTAATTACTTTTGGTAAGTTTTTGTATTCAGAAACTTCTTCTTCTTAATTAGTTCTGAGAAGCCATTAATAGGATTCTAATAAACTTTTGATTGCATAAACATCTTTTGCTTTGCTTCTAATTTGGTTTTGAGAAACTTCTGGTGAATTTCTGAACATCAAAATTTTTATGCCTTATTTTCTAAAGTGCTTCTAATATACTTCTGAGCACTTTCGAGCTTCTTTTGATGATCGTAACTATTCTTGAAGTGACTTCTGATCATGTTGTTAGCTCATCCTTAACTTCTGATGAGGTTCTGATTAACCTCTGAGATACTTCTGGTGCTTTAAAAATGGTTCTTATGCTTGTCTTTTTCTTAGCATGCATTTCTAAAATGCTTTTGAGCTTTTGCTTTTGAATATTTCTGAATAATTTCTGTGAAGACTTTATATATACTTTAAGCTTGAAAAATACTTTCCTTAATTCATTTTAACAATTAATGCTGCGTCACTTAGAAACTAAATAGTTAGTAGGTCAACTCTTCACTCGTGTGTTTGTTCATCGTCAAAACTTAACCGCTTAATTACATTCATCATCAAAATTAAGCTAAGTAGAAGGATTAGACTCAACAAACATGATTCCATGGCTGATGTAGCTTAGAAGCTAAGCATAGTCCTCAACTATAGGCTGAAAGAAAACACAAAACTAGCATGGTGAGAGGGAAGAGGCAAGGTCTATGAGTGCTCTAATAGTGTGATAATTGTTTAAATTACCCAAGTAACTTAACAACTAACTTGGGACTAAGGAACAATGTATCTCAAATGAAGAATTCTTCCAGGCGAACTAAGGCCTTTCTCTCTCTAGAATTATCTTAAATGAGAGAAAGGTGTAACATCTAGGGTGTTAATTTTTGGATAATTGTGTTTGGCCATAGTGTAATATATTTTAAAAAAGTAAAAATAAGGGGGATAGGGTCTCAGGCGGTATGCCAAGCAGTATGGAAGGCACCTGCACTCCCCAGGCGGTATGGCTAGTGGCTAGGAAAGCGCCTGTGGATGGATCCGGGGAGAAAAACCCCATTGAACAGTGGCAAGTAGCTACCATACCAGTTGTGGTCACAGGCACTTGCGATCTGATGGCAGCCGGCTGCCGATTGGCGGCAACCCGACTTTTTAAAGTCGGTTCGTTTCATTTAAAAACATTTTCATCCCATTTTCTTTCCCACACCCACACCTCATGCCCTAGCCCTTACCCACCTCAAAACCTTATGATTTTGGCTTGGAAATAAGAAGATTTAGGTGGGAAATCACTCAAGCTTGCGGCTAAACCTAGTTTTTGGAGTTTGGACCATGGGAAATGGCAGAAATTCTAATTTTTTGAAATTAGAGGGAGATTTTTCAAGGTTTGGTTTTGGATTCATGCCAATGGGAGGTTATCATGCTTGGAAATGAAAGTAAGTTAGTTTTTCCCATCCAAATTTGGTTTTTGGCTAAACTAGGGTTTTGTGATTTTGGGGATTTTGATGTAAACCAATGTACAAATCATAGGAGAAAGGATTAATGAGTAAATGGTTATGATTGAGAGTGATTTGTGCATAAGAATCTATGATTTATGCTAGTTAGGGTTAAATGTTAACTCTAAATAGTTATTTTAAGGGAAAAATTAACATGAGATCATGGGAAAAATGATTTATTACACAATTATAATATTTTAGAACATGTATGGAGTGATTTGGACTAGTGAAATCAAAGTTATGATTATGCCCTAGTTAGGGTTTAAAGAGGATTTTTATGTATGGGCTATGTAAGCCGTGAATTGAATAGATTGAAAGCTTAATTGAGTTGTTTACAAATAGTTTAAATGTTAATCATGTAAGATGCTAGATAAATATATCAAACAAGAAAGTTTTTCGTGATAATTATGGAGAAACCTAGTTTAACTAATGCTTATCGCATGTTTGATGATCATAGCCTGAGATTGGCTATGAAAGAAGTATTAATATGAGGTAATGTATAGAATATATATTATGAATGGATTATTACTCTATACAGGATGATCTGAGAAGAATGAAAAAACAAAGCTTGAGAGGACCAACTATGTTTGGATTGGGAGCTATAAAGCTTAAGAAATATGGTTTGGAGTTAAAGGCTTGAGGTAAGTAGGCTACTTTCTTTGTTTATAGCATGTATGGATAGGGATAATAGTTATCCCGTTGATTGTACTTGTATCTGGGGATGTTTGTTTTGGATGAGGGATAGTGGTTATCCCATGCTTATGTAAGACTGTTATTTATCTATTTTACGAATGAATGAATGTTAGGGATAATGAGCATCCCTAAATTTGAATTAATTAGTGCATGGTTGATGATTGACATGAACAAGTGAATGGTGGGAATAGAGGATATCTCTTAGCTTGCTTATTTTTGTATATTGTCTTCTAGATGAATAGGGATAGAAACTATCCCAAGTTTGTGCTAGATAGAACAGATGGTATGAGTATATCCCATAATAATGATATTATATGTTATATTGAGTAAGTGTATACTGAATATCATGTAATATTTTTATGTGAATGTAATGGGATAAGAACTATCCCATGATAAAGTTAGTGTGTACGTATGGATAATTAAATGAGAGGGATAGAGAATATCCCATACTAAGATTGGAAAGTATGTTTTATATTGTCATGCTTTCATTTTATGAATTTATAGGGGGAAAGTAGAGTTCCCTATTTTGATAAGATAAGTACATGGGATAAGCTGTGCTACGTAAAGGTATATTTATAAGTGGAATGGGAAGTATTCCATGATAAAGTATGTGAGTATAATCATGTTATGGAATGGGAAGTATTCCATGATAAATTATGTGAGTATAATCATGTTATAACGTGCCTAGATGACACAACTATGTGTGTTTATCAGACGCCTATATGGCATATATCATGGTATGACGAGCCCAGAGTAGCTTGAATGTGATGAGTGACTATGCCTGAAGGGTGTAGATAATATTTTGGATGAATGAGGCCTTGGGTCTCATGGTGATATGTTCATTATGTGATTGTATTATTATGTAGTTAATCATGTTCTAGTTGAGAACATGTAGTATTTTGATTGATTATGATTAATATTATTTTCTATTTTGTCCTACTTACTGAGTTGTCTAGACTCACACATTTTTATGTTAAATTTTTAGCTGACAGGTCAGGTGAAGACTCCCAACTAAGGATGGGGACTGGTGACTAAAGATATGAAGACATCTGATGGTATGATAAATTAGGATTGGAATCCACTGATGTAGATATTATTATATTTGATTTAATTGTTGTATGATGGTGATTAAGAATTGTATGTGGTGTATAAAGAAAAGTATAATGATGTATGGTAGATCATAGAAAATCATTTAAGATATTCTGATAAAATGGATTTGTATTAATTTAGGGTAATGCATTGCCATTATGAGCTAATTTTGATCTTGGGCGGAGCTATGATTATGGGTGTATGGTTATTTTAGATATAGTTTTTGTCATTTAATCTAAATTCTATTTGATATCATATATGTATATTAGGTTTAAATGTCCATAATACAAAGCAGACTCTGGTCGATTTTGGCAGAATATTTTTCTTAGAATTAGAAAAATGGTGAGGTTATGAAAAGATTTTCCTTAAGAAGAAGGGAAGTGGTAGCGTTCCGCATCAACCTGGATATGGCATGGTCAAAACACGTAGGGTGGGGGTGCGGGGCATTACAAGGGGCCTCTTATTTATAGAAAAAAAGACCTTACACTTATCGTCATGGTTTTTGTGAAGCCTGCGCCTTTGGCTTTACCCCACTAGCATGCGATGCATCAAGCCATGTTGATGGCTTCTTCCCATTGTTCCTATCGGCTCGAGGCACATGGTGGCAGGATTTTCTTCTCAATGGAGAATGCGGGTAGTCTAGTTAGTAAGGTAGCATCTCTTGTCAATGGCTTATTCTGACAGGCATAGCATGTTTTCTTCATAGTGGCATAGGGCAAAGTGGTTTGAGCATCATGACTCTCTGACATGTTGATGGTTTTGTCCCACCAGCATGACGACCTTTTGTTGCATGGTGATGACATGGGTAGCTTAGTTGCCCCAGTGGTGATGACATAGCCCCAATGGTGCAGCAGCTCGCTACTCTCAGTTACATGACTTCACTATTAAACCAAACCTCCTTTGCTTAGTTTGATTTTGATGATGATATAATTAACTAGCTAAGTTTTGATATTGAGCAAAAGTATATAAGGAATGGTTAAGCTACTAACTGTTATTTTTTCGAGTGTGCAGTAACAAGCTATATAATTGAGAAAATTAGTTGACTTAAGTGGACAGTGCATAAAAGATAATATCAAAGACAAGATCCACCCATAATCAAAGGAAGAAATGTAAATGCTCCATGGACAAATGATTTAAGTATCTAAGGCAAAATTCATGGTTAAGGATGTGTCTGTCATCATTCTTAAGCTTCAAAGTCACTTTGAATGCTGTCGAAGTCAATAAGATAGATGCCCAAGTTTGGACAAAAGCACGGCTTCAAAACATACTTTAGTAAGAAAGAAACATAGTTCGGACAAAGTGAAGCTAAGGTTCGGATGCAAGGAAAGGTTCAGACATTGCAGAACTGAGTTTGGACGCTGTGAAGATCATCTTTAGATGCAAAGCCAAGTTCGAATGAAGTAGAAGTATTAAGCCAAGACGCTAGAAGCTCAATGATATTTTAGATGAATCCAACTCATTTCAGAATTAATCTACATCGTGTCTATCAATCTAAAAGTAGATAAGCCTCAAGCTTTAGTCAAATGTGGATGCAAGGTTCATATGTTCCAAAATTATTATTTTGGACGTTGCCAACTTATTTTAAGACGAAGCTAAAGTTCTCGCACTACAAAGCAATCCATGTCATACCAGTCACTCTAAAAACTACTCACTTCAAACAAAGTGAAGTATTTCAAATGAAGGCAAGCCAAGATAGAGCAATCTCACTTGGTCCGAAGTTATTGCATATAGATAGAATTACTTATCTCAGAGAGACCAAAGAAACACAAATGAATATAGTTTATCTCGGATGTAAAGATCACAAATTGTGTCCAAAGTTAGTATGTCATTCAGTTTGAAATTGTGAATGATTCCAACAACATAAGTTTCTCATAGAGAGTTCTTCTTCCTTTGGGATGAACTCAAACAATGTGCAATCATGAAAACATTGCAACGGTTGGAAAATCTTAATGATTCACTCGCATTTAATGAATGCAGTCTTCTCCAATGGGCAAATTTTGAATCCAGGTTTAAAAGGAGTAAAGAGAGGTTGTTCACATAGAGCATTTACTAAAGCCTTAAAGCTTTCTTCCAACTCTACTACGCCAAACACCATATGCATTGAAAGATCATTCACTACAACAACTACTCAGAGACTATAATTCTTTGTGTTTATTGTATTATATTTATTTTCTCGATACTTTCATTTCTGTATAACCAGCTTGTTAAAAGGCATTCCTTTTGTACAATCTTTATTGATTTGGGATAGCAAGCAAGGGGCTTGCTAATTGTGCATAAGTTTGTTGGTTAGCTTGGAAACCAAAAGTTGTATAAGTTTGTCGGTGAGGTTGGAAACAAATGTGTATAAAGTTTATTTGTAAGCTTGTAAAACCAAAAGATGATTAGTGGAACCTAAGTGCAACAAGTAAGGCTAACTCAAAGAATAGAGTAGGTGCTATGTTGGGCTGAACCACTATAAAAATATCATTGCTTTGTGCTGTGTGATCTATTTTCCATCCTTTTAGCACTTTAATCTTTAACTTAGTCAAAGTTTTTAAAGGCCCCCCCCAAGCCACCATTTAAATGGGACCAATAATTGGTATCAGAAGAGACTACATCAACTAATCTTGATAACCATGGCCAATACATTCCACAACACCATGACTAAAGAATATTCAACCACTAGACTCTCATTTTTATGGCACTAATTATGGGTACTAGAACATGTATATGCAAAATTATTGACTATAAGTTATGGAAAATCATCAAAGATGATAAGACTATCACAAACACAAAAGATAAATGTGAAACCCCGGATTATTTTTGAGGTAAGGAATTTTTTTAAATAATTAAATTTGGTTATTATGCACATGAATAATTAAAATTTTGAGAGAAATTATTTATGCAATTAATGTACACATGTATGGGAGATGTAATGTCATAATAAGTTTGATATTTGAAGAGATTTAATTGATGAAATAATGGAAAACTAGGGTTGAACGTGTATGATGGAGGGTTTGTATCATTGGAGCGCCAAATCCAATATACCCTTATGTGATCCACCACCCTTCTCCTTCCCAAAAACATATCCTCCTTCCCCTTTCACGCAAACAGCCCTAGCACCCACCCCTTAAGTCCCTTTTCTCCATCAATTTGTGCTTGGAAACCTCAGGATTCCAATTGCAATCAATCTCACATAATTAGGGATTCAAATCCCAACTTGTTTGGGTGTGATTTGGGAAGAAGAGGATCTGTTTTCTACTCATTTTGCAAATGTCCATGGAGAACACTTGAAGATCCAAGTAGATTACATCATTTTGAAGAGGAACTAACACCACTCCTTCCCCAAATTAATTTTGCAATTTCTATTTTAGGGTTGGTTTCCATGCAAATTCATGACCTTCATTTCAAATTTCTTGGGGGAAATGAGGATGATGATGATTGAGGCATTTTGGAAATTGGAAATTTGCACACTTGGAAATTGTGTTTACCAGACTTGAATTTGGTGAGTCAAATGAGATAGAGAAATCAACTACGTTTATGCATTTGAAACCCATGGAAAATTTCATGTTCACTGCTGATTGAGAACTCACTATTTGGTGGCCTAAAAGGGTTAGTAAATATGATTTTTGTAGTCATCATAACTCATGACCTTTGTATAAGATTAATCACCTTAATTCAAGTTTATTGCTGGTTTTAAAGTTTAGAATGCATAAGTTGAGCTATGACATTGCTCAATACAAATGGAATTGCTTACTATTGAGAAACTTTACATGTAATGACTGTTTCGAGTTTACTAAGTTTACCAACTATGAAAATGACTCAAGTGATATTTGAAAGTGATTATTAAACATTAAGAAGGGTTTTTAAATGAAGAAACCACTAGAAGTGTGATTTGGTGAAAACTCCCAAAATCAAATCATATGAACTTGTAACTTGAAAAGGGTTATAATCCCTACTAGAACACATGTAAGGGATGTGTAATTGAGTAATGAGATAAGAATAAACCCTAATGAGGTGATTAGTTGGGTTTCACCTATTTTATGAATTGAATAGATTTTTCCATTTGAAACAATATGCAAATTGAATGTTGGTGCATGTTATATGTGTAGGGCCAATTAAGGATTGATTGAAATCTAAGTTGTGAAACTTGAGGATTTGTGTAATTGTTCATCCTTGAGGTAAGTAGGCTTCTTCTTATTACACATGTGTGAATGCGTGGCTTACCAGGGATAGTGATTATCCCAAAATTTTGCATATAGGTACAATATTTTTGAATGATGTTCATTATATTATGTCATGATTTAGCATGATGAAATTATGTATTTCCATATGTTTTTAGAAATTAGATTCATCTATATGTGTTCAACTAGCTTGTTTTGATATTACATAGCATGACACGTTGATAAGCTCATAATATATCATATTTTTTATATCTAAATTCACATATTTAAGATCTTCTTTTAATATTTTTTGGTGGATATTTCACTTAACCAAGTTTGTTTTGTTGCAGACATAAAAATCTATAAAATGAAACTCAAGATTACAAAAGATGTTACTTTAAAGCAATTTGTGAGACCAATGGAGGCATATTTGGAAAATATTTTCAACATAAAAGTTTTATACTTTGTTCTTAGCTTTCCAATACATTAAGAATCGCATGATTCTGAATTTATGTGAGGAAGTTATGGCTAAAATAGTATAACTGCCTTTAGAGTTTCACATTCATTAGTTATTTCATCTGATAGAATGTGTAATTTTGAAGGATCATGACTCATAGAATATGAATGATTTAGACAAAGTCATCAACTTAAAGGTTGTAGCTCCTAAAATTTTGTATCCAATTCAAAAATAATGGAGCAAATCTGAGTTCATGTGAGAAAGTTATGATCAAAATAGTGGTACTCTATCCATAAAACTCCAAAATATCAATTTCGGAGGCAAAACAAAAGGCGATACTTTGAGCTCATATGACTCAAGATACAATTAGAATCAGGAAAAGGGATTAACATAAAAGTTTTAGATCTTCAAATTATCTATCTAACCTATAAAAATTGCTTAATTTGAGTTTATATGAGAAAGTTATGCTAATTTTACTAAAACTACTTTGGAACATCAAAAATCCAAAACAGACCCAATGACTCTGAAGTTCACTTCAATGACTCCGAAGTAATGTTTTATGACTCTAAAATTAGTTTCAATAACTTTGAAGTTCACTTGCATGCCTTCAAAGCAGACTTGTACCTCCAAAATTGGCTTTAGTGACTTTGAAGTTCACTTATTGCCCTCGAAGTTAATATTCAGTGACTCCGAAGTAAAGATTTATTGACTCCAAAGTTCACTTGAATGGCTACAAAGCAGGAATTAAAATTTGTAGTTGATCTTCATGCCTCCAAAGTAGCCTAATAAGAAACAAAGTTTGAAATTAAAGCTTGGAATTGGAAGTGCACAAATTAAGTTATTCCTCCATGTGTCGGATGTTGCTATCCAAACTATGATCAACAATATATTTTTTTAGCAATGAGATTCCATAATGATAAGCACTTGCAATTATCTAAGATATTTTGGGAAGCAATTTCCTTTACATACATTGCTAAAATTTTTAGAAGCTGCTGTAATCTATGAAAGGTATATTTGGAAATTAGTGGCACAATAATTTTGTCTATTATTGGAATTTTTGTTATATATGGAAACAATCTTTTTGGGTAAAAAATACAGAGTTATTTTTAGAAGAGGATTCTGGTGCATAAAGGAATTGCAATTTATGGAGGAATTCTATTAAGACCCAGCTGCTTGGGTTATTTAAGGATACCCATTAGTTCAGATCGGAGGAGGAAAATAGAGGGAGCATACACAGAGAGTTGGACAAGGAGAAGAGCTTAGAGTAAGAAGATCATTGGAGAAAGCCACAAAAGTCGTTGCAACTTGAATATTCTTGTTTCTTTCTAGTTCATCTTTTGTTTTTGCATCAACATTCAACTTTGGATTATGATGATGTTTATCAATTACTTAATTGGTTTTAATTCAAATATGATGTTCTAATTTTCTGTAATCTAGGATTAAATGGTTCCTAGTAATGAAGCTTGTGTTGATATTTGATTTTTGAGTTAAATTATCCTCTTCCTCATTGTTTCTTCTTTTATAAGCTTAATGCATATATGTGCTTAACTACCATGTGCATGAACTGAGATTCTTAATTTATACTTGAGAGAGGTGAATTAAGAATAGACTCTTGAATTAAAGAACATATGATGCAATGAAGTCTAGAGATAGTCATTGTACATGTGCAATCCATGTGAATATGACCTTGCGAGCGCATATATTATACTTGGATGCTTAAGCTAAATGGGTTTATTAATTTGGATTTGCATGGAGACATAGTAAATCACTTTAATAGGCACATGTATCATAACACTTGACAAATGGTGGTAGATACTTTAGTACATCTGATTGACAATGAGAGGAATGATGATTTACTCAATGCAATTCATCAATACAAGTGGATTTACTACGTGAAGTTGAATTCCTAGGTATTTCATCCATTGATATTTCTTCTTTTGATCTTACAATTTGTCAACTTTATTATTTATTCAAATTTAGTTCTTATATCATCTATTGAATTTCATTCAATTAAATATTATTGATTTGATTTAAGTTTGGTACTTAGTGTGTAACAACCTACTTCCTAGTGGGAATGATACTCAACTCACCTCATCTATGTTACTTGTGATCATGTATACTTGCATGAGAGCCAACACATGTCATCATGAGTCATGAGTCATAATAGGCATGGTTGAGTCAAGTGATTTGTGATGATGTTATGTGATATGTGAGGATATCTTGATGAATGGGTGGTAAAGATATGAGTTGATGACTTATAACTCTTATGGGGATATAATTCTGCTTGGGAGGCATGGTGGAGGACCCAAATAGGGTAGTATAATTGTGATATGGACCTAATATGATAACCTTGGGTGGCATGGATGTGATATGATATGCCTGGGTGACATAAATGTGACATAATGTGCCTGAGTGGCATAGATGTGATATGATATGCCTGGGTGGCATATATGTGATATGTGTAACACCTAAAACTTTGAAATATGGAAAGTGTTGTGAAATATTATTAAGGTTATGATGAATACATTAAAATAATGTAAGTGTAGAACGATTATGGTGGAATTTATTTAAAAAGAAAATGATTTTATTATACATAATATGTATGGAAATTAGTAAAGTCATGCCAATTGTGTGCGATGATTATATGACCCAATCTGTAATTTTTAAGGAAATTTGTGATAAATTTAATGATATTTAGTGTGAAAACTTATATTAAAATGCATGAGAAAATGCTTGAGAAAAATAAAAGAGAAATGGAGAAAAACCAAAGGAGCATAAGAGTATATTGAGAAAATGCTAAATTTGAAAAAGATGTCATTTGTGATCAATTTTTGACATGAATAATGGAAAATTTGAAACTGTGGTCGACATAAGAGTTCTAAATATTGAAATTATCTTTCTAATTCAAAAATCATCTGATTTGGATATTAAAACAGAAGTTATGATTATTATACCAAAATTACTCCATATGTGTAAAAAGAACTAAAATAATTGAATTTAGTATCTTTATTTAAAATTTTGACATAGATGTTAGATTTCCAATTCCTCAAAAATTATCTCATTTGGATGTTGTATTTAAAAGATATGCTTAAAATACTAAAATGGTGTCTAGCTGTTAGTTGGGCATCTAGCAGGTGGATGCCAAGGCATCATAATATGATGCTACGACATTGGAATTTTGATGCCGCAACACAGGTTTTTGATGTTGTGGTGTCACTTCAAAAATGTGATTTTTCAAGGTGTCCAGCAAGGTGAATGCTATGGCACAAATTTTGATGCCGTGACACTGATATAGGATTCCATGACACATGTTTTTGATGCCACAGCATCATTCTAGTGGTGCATCGGGGCACCAAAAAATATAACTTTTTAAAGGATTTTCAGCCCCCCTTTTCATTTCATTCTCCCCTTGCTCCCATACCCTGAAACCCATTATGCCAAGGTTTGATTCTTAGCCTTGTTTGCTAGAAATCATGGAGTTTTAGAAGAAGAATTCTTCTATCATCCCTTCTAGCCTAAGTTTCTTTGGTTTGGATGGTGAAATACAAAGAAAAATTCTTTGTAGCTATGATTGAGGGAGGATTCACAGGTAAGGAGGTCGGATCTTCATGGGAAAGAGGATGACATGTTTGAAATTGAAGGTAACATGCTTTCTCCCGTCTAAAATTTGAATTTTTTTATAAACTAGGGTTTTGGGAATTAAGGAATTTTGGGAAAATGTTGGAATTGACACAAAGTTTGTAGGAAGATTTAGTTTATAGATGTTTTGTAATGATCTTAGCATGATTTGGGCATAAAAGTTATGATTTTGCTAAGCTAGGGTTTCATACTATCCATGAATAGTGGAAAAATTGGGAAATTTCATAGCTTTTGTATAATAATGATGGGATAGAATGGTTAAAGCATGAATTAGACTATATTTGAACTTGATTGGGTATAAAGCATGATGATTCATGTCGGTTAGGGTTTTATGAATGTTGGTAATTGGGAAAATTATGATCTAGATGTAATTACTACAAAAAAAGGCTTAGTTAGTTGATTATGATGTTTTTGGGATGATTTAAGCATATGGAATCATAAACTTATAAGTACTAGTACATAATTGTTGAAAGGATTTAATGAAAAATTATTCTGAGTATGATAATGGAGTGAACAAGGAATGAAGGTTTGATAATATCATTAGATTAGTATTGTATAAAAAGGAATAAGTGTTTAGCTCAATGCACATTAGTGAAACTGTATTGTAAATGTATGAGATTTTTGCTCTGTACAGGATGATCTAAGAAGGATCAAAAGGAATGGAGTTGGAAGGGTGTATGATGATTTGTTAGTATGTAACTAGGCATTTGTTTTCATTAGAGGGCTAGGGATAATGTTTATCCCTTTGATTGAAATTCTGGGCATGTTTTGTTGAATGTATGGGTATTAGCCCATTTGCATGAATTTGGACATATATGTTTAATTGAAGATAGTGAATATCTCATATTTGTTTAAGATTGAAGTGGTTTGGTTAGTCAGGGATACTAAGTATCCCTTAGATTAGAATATTTGATATTTTGGATTGATATGGATGTCTAATGTAAGGGATAGAGAATATCCCTTTGTTGTATGTTTAATTTAAAGCTTGATTTAGTATGTGATTGATTGGTTGGATGGAAATAACAGGGATTTGTTTATTTGACATTAATTGATGAACATATGTCCATTAATGATTATTTATAATGAGGGGTTTTGATAGGAAAATGTGCTATTGTGGATTAATTATTGTTTATGACATTTGTCTACTTATTGAGTTGCCTGGACTCACGCTTTCTTGTTTAACTTTTTAGTTGATAGGTCAAGCAAAGGATTTTTGAGAAAGACTGAAGACCTTTGGATGATTTGATTGAATGTTGGGATTAGAATCCCATTGTATATTTGTTTAAATGTGAATTTGTATAATTGTGTAAAATTGTAATTGATGTATTAAAGAAATGGATTAACATGTCTTAGAAAATGACGTATAATATTATGATAGCATGATATATTTCCCCTAAGGTGTAGTGCCATCATGGTGTGATATAGGTCCTAGGCTATGGATAAAATGGTTTAGTTTAGATTATTATTTTATGTTTATTAATTCAATTATCATATTGGTTTATGATATATATCAGGTTCTAATCTTGATATTTTCAGAGGAATCTTTGTCAAAAATTTGATAGAAATTCCATTAAAATTTGTAAATTGAGAAAGAGAATAATGAAATGTAAAGGTGTCCTGGAATGGGACCCGAGTACCCCCACCCTAAAAGTGGGTAAGTCGACGTGAAAATGAAGGAAATAACCAAGGTCACACCTTGGAAAGTGGGGCATGACAATATGATATGTGTATATAACATAGATATGATATGATATGCCTAGGTAGCATAGATGTGATATGATATGCTTGGGTGACATAGACGTAATATGATTGTGCCTTGGTGGCATAAATATGATGTAGCACTTATGTGGTGTGGATATGCCTTGATGGCATGGACTTGATGTTGCACTTGTACGGTGTAGATATGTCTAAATGACTTAATATCCGATATTTGAGTAGAGGTGATGTATAACTTGTAAATATGATACACGTAATCTCCTCAAAAGATGTGATTAATGAACTTGTGATCCCTGTGAAGTAATGAGGGTGGGGTGCCAAGGATGACAGTGAGAGATTGTCATGGACCTAACAGGCTTCTTAGTTGGGGGTACATCGAAAAGGATGGACCAGTGCACATTGAAAAGGGGAGAGAGCTGTGTTGTTATTCCAAGTGAGTCCCGATTGTGAGTATGTTGATGATGAATATGTTTTAATGAGATGACTTGCTGATGATAATTTATTTAGATGATTTGTCTAATTATGATGAATATTGGTCTAGAAATGAGATGTATGCATTATGGGCATGGGAACATTTTGCATTGTTGTAAAATTCATCATGTCATGGATTTATATATGTTATGGGTTTGAGCATGTTATTTCATTACATTATTGATTATTGTTTTCTATCTTGCCTACTTACTAAGTTTGCTCAGACTCACCCATTTTTCTTGCGGTTATAGCTGCTAGGACAAATGGAGAAGCCCAACCGGGGTTGGTGCTTATGAAGGAAATTAGTTGTATGCATGGACAGGAGATGTGACAGATCTTAGGGAGCCTATTTAGTCCTTATGTTTTCATAGTTTAATTCAATAAAATGGGCATGGATGTATTAAGCTATGTGGAAGTGTTATAAGTGATTTATTATAATGTTCAAATGTGTGGCATGGCTTGTGGGTCATGATATTTTTTTATGATGTGAATGGATTTTTATGAGTTTAATTTAGCTATTTATCATGCATTGAGATTGAATTTGTGATCCTGGGGACTATGTTTGTATGTGTGAATGATTGTACAGGTGTAGAACACTTATATTTTAGGGAAGACTCTGTCAGATTTATGGTAGAATCATCCTCTGGAATAAAACCCTAAAATGGGGTTGCTATAATATATATATAGTCGAGGACATTATGCTACTAGAAAGAGATGCTAGGGCTAAAAACAGCCTCTATTGTGCGTTGCTGCCATTTGAGTTTGAAAAGATTTCTACATGCGACCCTTGGGACAAACTAAATTTTGCACATGAAGACACTAACTAGGTTAAGGAGACCAAAATTAATATACTTGCGCAGGAATATGAAACCTTTCACATGCATGACAACGATACCATATAAGAAATGTTCGAGAGGCTCAAAAAGATCACCTAAAAATATGGAGAACCTAAAATGCTGAAGAAGATCTTAAAATCTTTGCTAAGATAATAGTGGGAAAGGTCATAACAATCCAAGAGGCAAAAAACCTGGACAAAATGATAGTAGAAGAGCTTATGGGTTTTCTCATGACCCATGACATTGTTACAAAGCAGAAGGCTCCTGAAGAGCCAAAGGGAAAGAGAACCATCGTTTTGAAAGCAGAATCAGATGATTAACCTCAAAAGTTATTCAAAAGCTACTTAGAATCTCTTAAGAGGCATCCTCAAAAAGAAAACCAAAACTTAAGAATATAACAAAAATAGAATTCAAGCTTTAAAAACACTTAAGAAGTTTCTCAGAAGCAAAAACATGACAAATGAAAGTGTCAGATACCAAAATAAGCGTTCAGAAGAATCTAAAATGCTTGAACTTGCAATAATTCTGACACTGTCATAGCTTAGAAGTTTAGAGAAAAGCCTTAGAAGTTCGCATTAAATGCACAATGATAACTGACAGGTAGTTGAAATTCAAAAGTTCTGAAAACTAATATCAGAAGTATTGACATGAATCCATGGTTTCGATGACAAATAAAACTTGACTAAAGATTATGTACTAATGGTTATTATCAAGATTTAGCATGTAGAATCAAGTTGTAGGTCTTAAAGATAAATGAGCATAGAAAACATATTTCATGGCAAGAAAGCTTGTGCAAGTAAAGAAGCAAAAGATGAAGTATTGTAACAAACAAAGTACGAATGAAAAGGACTTGGCTATTTTCCATCTGTTTGTCAAAATGGAAAACACATCTCATGGATGTAAGACAATATGTTTACAATAGAGTTCATCTATCATAAGCAAGCCACAGTTTTTACTAATAGTCATCTGATGAGAACAAATAAAGGTGGAAAAGTGAACATCTTTTCAGCAGAACAAAAGACTTCATCTACCATTAATAGACAAGGCGAAAGAAGTGAAGATCTTTTTAGTAGAATAAAATACTTTGTCTACCATCAACAGACAAAGGTGGAAGAAGTGAATCTTTTCAGCAGAATAAAAGACTTCATCTGCCATCAACAAACAAAGCAAAGAAGCAAGAATCATATGGCAAAACAGAAACTTCGTCTATCACAAGTAAGCCAATGATCATCTACTATTGACAGCCAAAGCAGAAGAAGCAAGGAGTGTCTGGCAGAACAAAGAATTTATCAGTGATCGCCTAATTGTCAATAGACAAAGCGAAGAAATATTCCATCAGACGAAGGCATGAAGAAAACCTATCTACAATCTAATACTTTTTCTATTACTTACAAATAGACAAACCCAACAGACAAAGCTATGAAGTAATAAGATATTTATGCCTCTATAATGCAGCAAACAAAGGAACTTTGTTATGGACAGTTGGACAGATACTTCGTCTATCATAAGTAAAAAAGGGCAACAGTCAGAATGAATCATTGATCTTCACCCAGCATTAATAACAATACTTCTATATTGGTGAAAGCAGCAACCAATGCAGTAATACCTCGACTAGAGCTTATTAGAAACTTGAAATCATCTTCTCCAAGTTTGGCATTGTAGGCAATACAACATACGAGGAATAAGTAGAAGTCAAAAGATTCAAAATGCGCCAATCAAATTGTCTTCTATTATTAATAGAGCTCACCTACCACCAATAACTAGAATTCAAAGCAACTATAAATGAAACATTATTGGAGCAGAAGGAGGTAATGAAGTAATTGAGAAAATCATTCAAACCTTCTTGATAGCATTTATTGATCTGAGCTTAACCTTCTACAATTCTTCAAGAGTCAAGAGCCTTGTAAACCTTCCTCAACTTTCCTTGAAGGCTCTCAACTACCATTGGGAAGATCATTTATTTCTACATTCAACTTTCGGAAAACTTTCCCTGTGCTTAATGAGAATTTTTTGTGCTTAAACTTTTGATATTCATTTCTTATTCCTTGAGTTAGTATTTGTGACTAGAATCAAGAGGAGCTATAATTGTCGAAGTGTAGACAAGATCTATTTGTTTACACCCCCTAGAGTTAAAATCTAGAAGAGTGCTGGGAGTACTATGTTTATTCTCCCCTTGCAGGTAGAATCTACAAGAGTGTTGAGGATACTTGTTTACGCACCCTAGAGCTAGAATCTAGAAGAGTATTAGAGACGCTATTATATTTCTACTATTGAGAATAGTGGAATCCAAGACACTAAGAGAAAAGTGATCTTGGAAGAGTGGAGTAGAGTGTTTTCTCAAACCACTATAAAAATCATTGTGTCTTATTTATTTTGTGTGATTGATTGCTAGAGGGAAAAGTAATCTTAAAGGGGTTGAGAAATAATTTTTAAGTATCCAATTCACCCCTCCCCTCTTGAGTTTTAGCCTAACCTATGGGACCAATAAGTGGTATTAGAGCGGACTTCACAAACACTTGTAGTGATCTAATGGAAAATCCATCATCCTCATTAGAAATATTCCTCGAGGGGCAATTGTCTTCCCGGCTAACCCTATTTGATGGAACTAACTTCGCTTACTGGAAGTTAAGGATGAAGCAATTTATTATAGCCAATGATATAGAATCTTGGAGAGTTATTAAAGTCAGAATTACTCTTCTCACTACTAAAGTAGATGCATGGACCAAAGAGGAAGCCACCTCAGTCCAAAACAATGCAAAGGCTATGAATTCTTTATTCTATGGACTATCGTCAACTGAGTTTGATAGAGTATCCTGTTACACTATTGGAAAGGATATATGGGATAAATTAATGTCTAATATGAAGGTTCCTCATAAATCAAGGGAACCAGAAGGGATATATTGATAAGAGACCTAGAAAATTTTAAGACGAAGGAAGGAGAAGTATATCTGAAATGTTTGCTCATTTTTCTAAGGTCACTAACGCCTTGAAAGGTTTAGAAAAAGAAGTTACAAATTTTGAATAGGTAATGAAGATACTAAGAGCGCTACCAGATTCATGGAACTAAAAGATCACAACAATAGAAGAAGTAAAGGATCTGAATACCCTTTTGGTGGACAATCTTATCAGCTCATTGATGTCACATGAACCAATCAAGAACAAAAGAGATGAGCCAATAAAGCCAAAGAAGAGTATTGCTCTAAAAGTGACTAAAGAAAGCAATAGTGATCTAGCATCACAATCTGAAGATGATATGACCATGTTGGTCAGAAATTTTAGAAGATTTAGAAGAAGCAGCACCTCAAGGAGACAATCTAGACAATAAAAGAAAATAGCTGATAGAAAGAAGGATCACCCCACATGTTATAGATGTGGAGAAATTGGACACATATCTCCTGAGTGTCCTAATGAAGAAAAAGTAAATATAAATGAGAAAGACGATAGAAAAGAAAAGAAATACTTTAAGAAGTCCTCAAGAAACTAAGCCAGAGGAATGTACGTGAATGATAAAGACTCATCTGCAACAAGCTCAACAGAGAAAGATGAGAATGAAGTTGTACATCTTGCAAGAATATGCTGAATGACCCAGATGGAGAAAGACTCGATAGATAAGATCACCATCAAAGAACAATGCACAATGGACCCAGAAATAGAGGTAAACTTTTAGTACTCTTATAGTTATGACTCTTCAAGTTCAAATAGCACTTGTGTTAAATGCAAAAAATTTGATGAGTTACAACAATCATACAACTCTCTCTTCAGTGAGTTTGAATCACTTAGCCAAAAATTTACTCAAAAGAAAAGACACTTTAATGCAACTGTCAAAGTAAATTCCATTCTGGCAGAAAGAGATTTATCTCTACAAAAGGAAGTTGGAGATTTAAAGGAAGAGATAGAAATATTAAAAAATATGCTAAGTAAATTCTCCAATCCAGGAGAGTCTGTGGCCAAATTATGAGAATGATCGGTCAAACTAGCAAAAAGGGACTTGGTTGTAAACAATTAGATGATGAAAATTTATAGAAATTTGCTGGATGGTCCAAGGGAATGAATCTCACAGGAGAAAAAGAGAACTATCTAAAACATTAGAAGACCCATGAATTATCCCTAGATAAAGAAACTAATAGAATATATTGCATCTATTAGAGTCCCAAAATTTTTTATTATTTTTGTAACAAATTTGGACATGAAGTGTATGATTTTTATGCCAAAAAGATGCAAGGAAAAGGTGCTAAAATGAGATGGAAACACAAGGAATGAGCACATGCTTATACCACACACATTCTTACTAACATCATTGGACCCAATACTTGGTTACCAATAGGTTAAGAAGAAGATTTGCTTTGAATGCAAGTAAGTCTCAAAGCTACATTAGGAAATGAATAGTTCATGGATAGTGGCTGTTTGAGACATATGATTGGGAACCAAAAACTATTTAAAGAATTAAAGCCTATGGATGGAGGAATAGTAATGTTTGACAATAATGATAAAGGTCTAATCAAGGGAATAGGTAAAATTTATAGCTTATTTAATGCATGCTAGAGGATGTATTGATGTAGAAGGACTTAAACACAATCTGCTAAGCATTAGTCAATTATGTGATAAGGGTCACAAAGTTGTGTTTGAACAATCTATATATAATGTATTGTTCAAAAATAGCATGGTGGTGAATTCAAAAATAGAAGATTCATTGATTTTTGTAATGAAAAAGGAATTCATTATAGTTTCTCATCCCCCAGAACTTCTCAACAAAATGGAGTTGTGAAAAGAAAGAATTAAAGAATTCAGAAAATGGAAAGAACCATGCTAAATGAAAGTAAATTTCCAAAAAACTTTGGGGAGAAGCAATTAGTACTACTTTCCATGTACCAAATAGGGTTACCATAAGAGCAATCTTAAAGAAAATCCTATATGAGCTTTGAAAAGGAAGAAAACCAAACATCTCATATTTCCGTCCCTTTAGATGCTTATGCTATGTGCTGAACAATGGAAAAGATAATCTTGGAAAGTTTGATCTAAAGAGTGATGAAGCTATCTTTCTTGGTTACTCTTCCAATAGAAGAGTATTTAGGGTCTACATTAAGAAGACACAAGTTGTAGAAAATCTATACATGTTTAATTTGATGAAGCAAATATAACCTTGAGAAAGGAGAGTTATAGTGATGTAGATGAAGTTATAACAAATATGAAGAAGCTCAAATTGAAGGATCAAGAGGATGACACCAATGATAAAGACATACAAAGTTCAAAAAATGAAGAGGAGGCAGGACTAGGTAATGTTCCTTATCAACCCCCTATTAATTTGAGATTTGTTATTGCTCATCCTAGAAAGCAAATTATAGAAAATGTACAGGATCGTGTCAAAACAAGGTCTATGCAAAATGTCTATTGTCATTATGCCTTCAAATCTAGAATAGAACCCACTAACATTGATTAAAATTTAAATGATGAAAGTTGGATGATAGCAATGCAAAAAGAACTAAACCAGTTTGAAAGAAACAAAGTGTGGGAACTAGTTCCAAAACTAGAAAATGTTGATATAATCAAAACTAAATGGGTATTCAAAAACAAACTGGATGAGAGTGGGATAGTTGTAAGAAATAAGGCATGATTAGTTTCTAAAGGATACTCTCAAGAAGAAGGAATTGATTTTGAAGAATCATATGCCCCTGTAGCTATTCTAGAAGCCATTAGAATGCTACTCGCTTTTGTATCTCATAAGGACTTTAAGTTATTTCAGATGGATGTAAACAATGCATTTCTGAATGGATATCTAAGTGAAGAAGTGTATGTAGATCAACCTCCTAGTTTTGAGAATAATGATCAACCTAATCATGTCTATAAGCTCACAAAGGTTGGTTTGAGATAAGCTCCAAGAGCTTGGTATAAAAAGTTAAGCAAATTCTTAAGTGATCATAAATTCAAGAGAGGAAAGGTTGGCACCACTCTGTTTATCAAAAATATTGAAAACTTTATCTTGATAGTACAAATTTATGTGGATGACATTATATTTGGAGCTACTAATGAAAAACTCTATCAAGATTCTCAAAGATCATACAGGCTAAATTTGAAATGAGTATGATAGGAGAATTAAATTATTTCCTTGGATTGCAAATCAAGCAAAGAGAAGATGAAAATTATATTTGCTAATCCAAATATACTAGAGAGATGTTAGAGAAGTTCAAAATGGAAGAAGTTAAGGTAGCAAGCACTCCAATGAGCACATCAATAAGGCTAGACAAGGATGAAAGAGGTAAACTCGTAGATAAAAAATAATATAGAAGTATGATTGGATCTCTTCTTTATCTTACTTCATGGAGACTAGATATTCTCTTTAGTGTATACTTATGTGCTAGATTCTAATCCAATCCTAGAGAATCACACCTCACTACAGTAAAATGAATTTTTTTAAGTATCTAGTTGACATAGAAAATCTAGGACTTTATTATCCTAAAGGAACAGACTCTGAACTCATTGGATATTTTGATGTTGATTTTGGAGAATATAAAGTTGATAGAAGGAGTACTAGTGAAACTTGACAATTTATAGGAAATAGTTTAGTATCATGGTTATCCAGAAAACAGACTAGTGTTGCTCTCTCCATAGTAAAAGCTAAATATATAGCAGCAGAAAGTTATTACGCTCAATTGTTGTGGATGAAACAACAAATTCTTGATTATAGACTAAGCTATAGAGACGTACCCATTAAATGTGATAATACTAGTGCTATATGCTTGATAAATAACCCTATTTTACATTTGATAACTAAGCATATAGAAATAACGCACCACTTTATTAGAGATCATGTTGAAAAACATGATATTATCAGTTAGCATTATTTTATATGATTTTGATGATAACAAAACTTATATAAAAGAGAAGAATCCTGTATGCTTAAATTTATAACAATCATATAAATGGTTATGAATTAATAAATAGTAATTAACATAAATACATAACTATGAATGAATAATTATATAAGAGGATAAAATACATTCTAATTTTATTTATGAAAGCTAACAATATAGCAAGTGCAGAAAAGTTTAAGTGCAGAATAATGATCGTCTGGAAGAAACTGCCACAATAATCTGTTATGTTCCAAAGGAGCTAAACTGATACAAATTGTGGAAGAAGAAGAAGAAGACAATAGAAGACAAGCAATAAGAAAGGTTGCCTTGTTGCAGTTGAAGCTTCCATGAACATAGCATGGGAGAAAAACAAGGCTTTGAATTGTGCTACAACGAGTTTGCATTGTCTGTCAACCTCAATGAGAAAATATCAATAAACAAATGCAAAATAAGAAGTTAAAGAAGAAGCCATGATTAGAGAGCTTAAATTGCATCCAAGAAATTTGGAATATCTACTTGATTTGATCCAAGTCTGCCCAAGATAAAGCACAAGGATGAAGAAGCAACTCAAGGCTTGGTAGACAAAAAAGTTGAAGATGAAGCCATGGTTGAAGAAGCATAACGTTGTTCAAGAAATATGAACTATCTACACCAACCAAACAAAGCCTGTCTGAGATAAAGAAAGAAGGAGAAGCTCCATCAAATACTCAGATAGAGGAAGAAAGAAGATAATTGCCGCCTAGACAATAATACAAAAAGTGAGAAGATTGGATTTGTCTGAGGACAAAATGACAATATAAATTTAGAAGGGAATGCAACTTCAGCTAAGCCTAGACAAACAAATTAAGATTGAAGAACCATGGAAGTTACTAGAACAAACCCCTTCTACTGCTCAAAGTGTGCAGAAAAGCTAAAGAACTTTGCCTCATCTTAGGATCAAAAGGTCGTCTATTATAATAGACAAAGTCTAGCTAAAGCAAAAGACAAAGTAAATGTTGCACAATGAGCATAGATGAAGTTGAATAGATAAAAAGTTACTTGGATAGAAATGTGCTACAACAAACAAAGGCACAATTGTCTACAGCTTACGACAGACTAATGGGACATGGAAAGTATTCTATCCATGACAAAGTAGAACACACTTCGGTTATTGCTTACATCAGATGAATGCCACACTTCGTCTATTTGAGTAAGTTGTAGTTAGCTTTGTGTGGCATGTTCAATAGACAACAAGGAACAAATGAAGAAAATCACACTTTGTCTATTAGAGCAAGACTGACCAAACTTCGTCTGTCATCTCCAATAGATGACAAAAAACAAAAGAAGCATAACTTCGTTTGTTTGTATAAAGAAACTATTTGTCAATCGATCAACTCATCTTCGTCAGCACCATTCAAAGTTAGTTTGTTATCTTTAATAGACAAACCATATACATGAAGGATCGATCAACAGGCAATCTTCTGGAGGAATTGTGGCAGACAAGGAAGTATTCTCTATCAAGTAGTGTAACTTCATCTGCGTCAAAGTTCATCTACTATTTAATAGATAAATCAGTCTTTTAGAAGTTCATTTGACAGACAAACCTTGGAATAATTCATGTACAACTTATGGTAGCAAATGTAGACAGAGAGAGGCAGTGACATGTCAAAGGAGAATCGCTTATGTGACTAGCACACAAATGGCATCTGCATTCGAGCCGTCATTATGTAGACTTACACCAGTCACCATTTTTAGCAATAAGCAGTGCTATAAGTTTTTTAAGTCTATATTGAGTTAAACAAGGAACAAATTTATCATAGCTCATCCTCTTCTCTGATTGGCATTGTAGCAACTCGAGACAAAACAGAAAGACCAGGACTTCAATAGCAGAAAACTCAAATGGCCTTATTCATTCAATGCTGCTCTCGTATCTGCATTCAACAAATCCCATCTTCTCCAATGGTCAATATTTTAAAGAAGCCATTTAAGGAGAAGAAGCGGGACGATTCGGTGGTGGAGAAGGAACCCATTCTAATGAGCTTAACTTTATGCAAATCGTTCTACCCGTGGCCAAGAGCTTAAACCGTTATATATCCTTCTTGAGCTTAAACTTTCATATCCTTATGCTCATTATCTTTACATCTAGGGAAGATCATTTCGTATTACATAGAGATGAGAATAGAGATCATATCCTCCCCTGTGCTTCATTGTAACACTTTTTAAAATGTTAGTTTTCTAGTAAACTTGAAACTATAGAGTTTGTCTTGAGCTTACGAAAACCGGATTGTATGAGTTTGTAGTGAGCTTGGAAAAACTACCAAGTTTGCTTGTGATCTTTAAAATAGTTGAGTTTCCTAGTAAACTCATAAAACTAGAAGAGTGTTAGGGACACTTATATTTATGTGCCTTAGAGGTGGAATCTAGAAGAAGTGTCGGGGACAATTGTTCATGCCCCCTGAAGCTAGAATCCAAAAGAGTGTTGAGGGTACTATTGTATTTCCATTGTACGGGGTATAGTGAAACCCAAGACATAGTGAGTTGGTGCTCTTGGAAGAGTGGATGTAGGAACGGGGTCCCAAACTGCTATAAAAATCATCTTGTCTGTGTGTGTGTGTGTTTGCTTTATTTTTTTGCACTTTACTGTTCTATTATTAATCTTACGCCACACCACACACAAGCACAAAAAAGAGGAAAATGATCTAATAGGAGTTAAGCAATGAATTTTTATTTACCCAATTCACCTCTCTCTCCTTAGGTTAAGTCATCCTATGGGACTCCACAAGTGATATCAAAGTGGGCTAGATAAACAATTCTTGTGATCCGTTTGGTGTACCCAACAATGTCATCCTCTCTGTACTTCAAAGAATAGTCAATCTCCCATCTTCTAAATTTTTGATAGATTAAACTGGATAGAATGGAAAAGGAGATTAGAAACATCCCTTTTGGCCAAATGATTTTCATCTATGAAAATTTTATGTATTGGCATAAGCGAGGATGAAACAAGAGAAGAGCTGAAAATGTTGAAAACTCACCATATACTCTCTATCTCACCATTTGTATGGATGCCTTGGCTTATGAATTGATATGAGAAATCTTAAATAAGCCAAAGACAAATTAATAAGGGTAAAAAACACTTGGCACTCACACACCACTTGTATTATTATTTGAGCGTAGGAAATCTTAGAAAGGAGGAAATAATCTCTTGAAGAAGAAGAAAAAGAAAAGGAGACTTGGTCTGAAGGAACAAATTGAAAACACTATGAAATACCAAGTTCCTTCAAAATAAAAAGGAAAAGTAAGTGCAGGTATGACACCCAAACTCAAAAATCCACATCATACGTGTCATCATCTATATTTAAATGTCGTCTATATATTTTTTCTTTCATTTGTAGAGCTTTATTAATGCATTTCCTTTGCTTTTTCAATTGTTTATATTTAAGTATCTATTTGTTAACAAGGGTTAGGGCCCATGTTTAGTTGTTTAACTACTTTCATTTATATGTCTGTACAAATTTATACTCAAAACTCTACACTTCTATTATTTATTCATTGGTACATTGATTTTACACTTTTATTTATTAACTCATATGTATAGAACATAGAATTTAGAATAAGGGATTAAAATCAAATAATCTCTGCATAACCTCATTAGAACCAGGGATTGATAATAAAATAGAATTAGAACTAGGGATTGATAATAAAATAGATAAACTTTAAAAAACTTAAAGTAAAACTCCCTAAAAAGAATTGGGAATCCCACTTAAAAGTATGTATATAGAAACCTAACTAAACATCTAGACACTGATAAATATAGAAATTCTTGCTTAACATTTTGTATGTACTTTTATGAACATAACCTAGGAATCAAGTCTATGATACATAAAGCTCTGTAAACATAAAATAAATTTGTTTAACAAGAAAATAAATAAAATTCAAATAAATAGATAATTCAAAGATAACAACACCTAAAAAGGGATATAACTAAAAGAAGATAAAATAACAAAACTGAATAATTATGCTCAAAATCTTTATAGAGTTAAGGGAATTGATCTAGCACATAATGTTAATTATAATTTACATTTGTGCAAGCTCAAATAACTAAATGCTTGATTAAAGTAAATGCTTATTATGTTCACTCACGAAAAATGCTCTAATCCATCATCTTATTTCTCTGCATATTGAAATGTCTTTTGCACCGATATATTGGCAATAAATTTTCATATCAAGTTGAACTCATTAACAAAGAAATTGTGTAAGAATATTTAAGTGCATGTAGAATGGCTTGAGTTGAGCATAGAAGACAGACATCAATGAAATATCAGAACCATTCTTCTCAACTCACAAATCCAAGCAGAAGAGCCCACAAGCTAAAATTTTGGATGCAAGAAAATGATTGAGTAAATCAAGACTGACAATAATAATTATGAACCCGAATGAGAAATCTATGAAAGGAAGCATCAAAAGAGATAAGTTGTCAAACTTGATTATACTTCTTTATTGCTATATACTCTAGATGCCTCCGAATGAACTGCATTGGATTTGAATTAAGTCAAATTTTGCTATTTTGAAGTAAATCATATCAAAAATCTTAACAAACCTTAAAATGATCAAAACTTTAACATCATTATAGTCCTAAGGCTTAGTCAAGCCTATTTGGGAAACTTCATAATTTAAGGTCTTGAATAGGAATTTCATTCATAGTCATTCCTTCTATAATAATGCTTATTGGCTTGATCTAAACATCCTAAATAAAAACATGAAAACAAATTTAGTAATAACTATAATGCATGTAAATATTTAACTTAGAACAACTCATTTTGATAGATCAATTAAATAGTTCTAAATAGATCCCTTGAAAAGATAATGAAAACATCAAAACACATAAACAAAAGAAAATAAGAAACTTCTACTTTCTTAAAACTTTTGTAACAACTGCTAGCTCCTTAGCTTGTTGCTAAGCCTTAGCCAATTCATTCTCCAATACCTTAATATGATCCATAATTGTCCCATAATCTATGCAGTGACAAGTCAAAAGAAGATCTGAGCTTTCATTTGCCCTCCTAGCCTGCCTTAGTTCCTTCTTTAGCTGCTTCACCTCTTCCTTCAAAAAGAAAACCTAACTACTTCCCTCAATTAAATTCTGCTTCATCTCTGACTTCTCAATGTCACACTACAGATACTCAAATTGCCACCCTCTAATATAAATGAAGTACAAAATATCTAGGGTTGAAACTAGATCCCAAGAGACGTATTAACTCTATAAATCAAATCTTTATAATCGTCTTCTTGATAAAAACAACAAGACTAGTTCATTAGCGGCACTAACAAAGACCCAAATAGGATCAAATAGGAACATGCATTGTCACCTTAGGAATATGATTTTGATGAATAAACTATGCTAACTGCATCTAAATGTTAACAATGCACTCATTAAAAATATAATAATCACAAACATAGAAATTGAAAGATAAAATTTTAATAGTTGAAATATTACACCTAAAAGTTCAAGACTTTAATAAAAGAAATTCTTTAATTAGCTAAAACATCAACAACCATTTCCAACTCATCAATTTTTTGAAAAGTCTTGGCTAATTCTGTCTCCAAATTCTTAATGGGTTCTATGGCTTCCATGTGAGCCATGGAATTCTTGATTGAGTGACGATTAAAATAAGTAGTACTGCCCCTAATATAGAACAAATCTTTCTTTAACACTTTAATCTTATCATGAAGAAATTGAATTTTCTCTGCATTCACATTAGAATTTGATGACACCATGGTATCAGAGACTACCTTGGTATACACTGAAACATCGTTCTTGTCTCTGACTCTTCTTTACATGATAGAGAATTCAAAGCACCTCTCCACTTCCTAAGAAATCCATTAGGTTTGTTATTAAATTCCTTAACCATATATCTTGATAATGACAATTAGGGAAGACTCCGAAGAACGATTCATTATTTCAATAAGAAGGATAAAGGATAAATGATCATACTATCAAAACTTAGAAATCCAAAACAAGTGTCACTAGCCAGGATCTTGCATTGTCACCAAAGAACCCATCTCTTTACATGAAATCAATTTTAATGACATTGCATTCTTATATGAAATAATCATGATAAATTAATAAATGCTTGAAAGATGCCTAAACCAACTGATGGTATGGATGCAAAACTTTAGGCAATAGAAAAACTATGATAAAGAAATTACTAAGGGTTCTAGGAGACAAGGGGAGAAATAAACTATTTAAGGGGAGAGAAATAAACATAAAAAAGGGATAAAGGAATGTGACCATATAGGATTAAATCTTTTTGATTATGACAAAAAGGGGAAGAAAAATGTGAGAGACTTGTGAGAATGGAAGACTTAATTCAAACAAAAAAGGGGGAGAATGATAAAAAGAGTAAAACACCATAGAGTATAAGAGTCAATTATTCAGGGGGAGTTTTATCAATTAATAAAATTTTAATCACAAGTTCTCAAAGTTTTTCTTTCATAAAAATGGGGGAGATTGTTAACATTATTTTATATGATTTTGATGACAACAAAACTTATATTAAAGAGAAGAATCCTGTATGCTTAAATCTATAACAATCATATAAATGGTTATGAATTAATGCATAGTAATTAACAGAAACTCATAACTATGGATGAATAATTATACAAGAATACATTCTTCACTTTGCGGTACACATATTATAAATTAATCTTTATTGCATAAATTTTCTAAATAATATTAAGCACCATAATTAATTAAGCTTTCATATTATGCATTCAATAAAAATGTATATTATCTTCGCTTTACAATGATACAATCATAGGAGGATAAAATACATTCTGATTTTGTTTATGAAAGCTAACAATGTAGCATGTGCAGAAAAGTTTAAATATAGGATAATGATCATTTACAACAAACTACCACAATAATTTGCTACATTCCAAAGGAGCTAAACTAATGAAAATCATAGAAGAAGAAGAAAAAGAAGAAAATAGAAGACAAGCAACAAGAAAGGTTGCCTTGTTACAGTTGAAGCTTCAACAAATAAAAGCATGAGAGAAAAATAAGGCTTCAAAGATGTGCTACAATGAGTTTACATTGTTTGTCAACCTCAATGAGAAAATATCAATAAACATATGCAAAACAAGAAATTAAAGAAGAAGTCATGATCAGAGAGTTTAAATTGTGTCCCAAAAATTTGGACTATCTATTGATCTCATCAAAGCTTATTCAAGATAAAGCACAAGGATGAAGAAGCCATTCAAGGCTTGGCAGACAAAGAAGTTGAAGATGAAGCTATGGTCGAAGAAGGATAATGTTGTTTGAGAAATTCATACTATTTATACCGACCAGACAAAGCTTTTCCAAGATAAAAAAAAGAAGAAGGAGAAGCTCCATCAAATACCCAGACAGGGGAAGAAAGAAGATAATTGTTGCCTAGAAAACAATATAAAAAGTGAGAAGATTGGATTCTTTTGAGGACAAAATAGTAATATAAATTTAGAAGGGAATGCAACTTCAACTGCGCCAAAACAGACAAATCAAGATTGAAAAACCAAGAAAGTTAGAACAAACCCATTTTGTTGCTCGAAGTGTGCAGAAAAGCTAAAGAACTTTGCCTCATCTTTGGATCAAAAGGTCATCTATTACAACAAACAAAGTTTAGCTAAAGCAGAAGATAAAGTAAATGTTGTAGAGTGAGTATGGACAAAGCTGAATAGACCAAGAGTTACTTGGATTGAAATGGGCTACAACAGACAAAAGCAAGATCATCTACAACTTATGATAGACCAATGGGACATGCAAAGTATTCTATCCAAGACAAAGCAGAACACACTTCACCTATTGTTTACACCTAACAAATGCCACACTTCGTTGTTTGAGCAAGTTGAAGTTAGCTTCGTCTGGCATCTTCAATAGAAAATAAGGAACAAAAGAAGAAAATCCCACTTTGTCTGTTAGTGCAAGATTGAACAAACTTTGTCTGTCACCTCCAACAAATGACAAAAAACAAAGGAAGCATAACTTCATTTGTTCGTATTAAGGAAACTGTTTGTCAATTGATCAACTCATCTTCGTCAGCACCATTCAAAGTTAGTCTATTATCTTTAACAGACAAAGCATATATATGAAGGATCGACCAATAGACAATCTTCTAGAGGAATTGTGGTAGACAAGGAAGTATTTCTCTATTAAGTAGTGTAACTTCATCTGCTACTTAATAGACAAATCATTCATTTAGAAGTTCATCTGACAGACAAGCCTTGGAAGAATTCATCTACAACTTATGATAGACAAATGCATATAGAGAGAGGCAGTGACATGTCAAAGGAGAATCAGCTTGTGTGACTAGCCCACAAATGGCATCTGCATTCGAGCTATCATTATGCAGACTTACACTAGTTACCATTTTTGGCAATAAGTGACACTGCAAGTTTTTCAAGATTGTAATGAGTTAAACAAGGAAAACATTTATGATAGTTCATCCTCTTCTCTAATTGGCATTGCAGCAGCTCAAGATAAAACATAAAGACCAGGACTTCAATGATAGAAAACTCAAATGGTCTTATTCATTCAATGTTGCTCTCATCTCTGCATTTAACGAATCTCATCTTCTCCAACGGTCAAGATTTTGAAGAAGCTATTTAAGGAGAAGAAGCAGGATGATTTAGAGGTGGAGAAGGAACCCATTCTAACTAACTTAACTTTATGCAAATCCTTCCACCCATGACCAAGAGCTTAACCGTCATATATCCTTCTTGAGCTTAAACCTTCATATCCTTATGAAAATTATCTTCACATTCTAGGAAGGTTATTTTGTATTACATAGAGCTGAAAGAGAGATCATATCTTCCGTATGCTTCATTATAATAATTTTTAAAGTGTCAATTTTTTGGTAAACTTGAAACCAAAGAGTTTGTGGTGACCTCAAGAAAACCACATTGTATGAGTTAGTAGTGAGCTCAAGAGAACTACCAAGTTTGCCTGTGATCTTTGAAATGGGTGAGTTTCTTGGTGAACTCGTAAAACCAGAAGAGTGTTGGGAATACTTGTGCTTATGGCCCCTAGAGCTGGAATCCCAAAGAAGTGTTGGAGACACTTGTTCATGCCCTTTAGAGCTAGAATCTAGAAGATTGTTGGGGACACTATTGTATTTTCATTGTATGGGGCATAGTGGAACCCAAGGCACAATGAATTGGCGCTCTTGGAAGAGTGGATGTAGGGACGGGGTCCCGAACCACTATAAATATTGTCTTACTATGTGTGCATGTGTGTGTTTGCTTTATTTTTCTGCACTTTACTATTCTATTATTAATCTTATGCCACACCACACATAAGCACAAAAGAGGAAAATGATCTATCAGGGGTTAAGCAATGAATTTTTATTTACCCAATTCACTCCTCCCCTCTTGGGTTAAGCCATCCTACGAGACTCTATAGATATATGTCTAGAATATGTACCCAAAAGTGCACAACTTGCTGATATTTTTACTAAACCACTATCCTTAGACACCTTCTACAATATTAGAGGAGAATTAGGTATGACTAATGTGATGATCTAAGGATAAAATCTCTAATGTTTCTGTGCTTGAAATTGCGATGTTGATTGAGTACACCTTGTTTTCTTGCTAAAATTAACTTATAGCTTTGGTTATCACATCCAACTCTATTTTTAGCACGTGTTATTCTACCTTTCTTGGAAAATCACATCATGCATCTCGTATAGCCCCCATAATCAATCTATTTAACTCTTGAATAACAATCTCTCTCTCTCTCTCTCTCTATCTTCCTAAACTTAAATGTTCATGTCTAGGCCAATCTGCTTTGTATTGCTATTTGTAATAAAATGAAATGAAATCTTTTCATTATTTTTTGGCTACTTCTATTTGTGTGTGTACCTTACTAGGAGGAGGTATGTCCTTTTGCTTATGATAAAAAGGGGGAGAAAGAATATGCAAATTATCTCAAACAAGAAATATAAACTGCATAAACACTTAACACTTAATAAATTAGGGGGAAAATACATTCTAAATAATCAAGGGGAGAATATAAAACAAGATAAGGAAACATCGAAAGATGACAACTTGTTAAATATTTAAACATTGCAAACATTTTTATCTGCATACATTCAGGAAGAGATTACTTTTATGAGATAATTTTTAATCAAGTTTTGTCATCATCAGAAAAGGGGACAATATTGACATGAAAGCATGGTTTCAATGACAAGCAAAACTTGATTAAAGATTATGTACTGATGGTTATTATTAAGTTTTAGCATGCAGAATCAAGTTGTAGGTCTTAAAGATAAATGAGCATAAAAATATATTTCATGGCGATAAGGCTTGAGTAAGTAAAGAAGCAAAAGACGAAGTGGCGTAACAGACAAAGCACGAATGAAAAGGACTCACCCATTTTTCATTCGTCTGTCAAAATGGAAACCTACATCTGACGGATGCAAGATAATATGTTTACAATAGAGTTACTCTATCATAAGCAAGCCGCAATTTTTACCAATAGTCATCTGATGAGAACAGACAAAGGCAGAAGAAGTGATCTTTTCAATAAAATAAAAGACTTCATCTGCCATTAACAGACAAAGGCGGAAGAAGTGAAGATCTTTTCAGCAGAACAAAAGACTTCATCTGCCATCAACAGACAAAGGTGGAAGAAGTGAAGATCTTTTTAGTAGAACAAAAGACTTCATCTGCATTAACAAACAAAGGCGGAAGAAGTGAATATCTTTACAGCAGAACAAAAGACTTCATCTGCCATCAATAGACAAAGCGAAGAAGTAAGAATTATATGACAGAATAGAAGCTTTGTCTCTCACAAGTAAGCCAATGATCATCTACTGTCGACAGACAAAGCGGAAGAAGCAAGGAGTGTGTGGTAGAATAAAGAATTTGTCAGTGATCGTTTGACTGTCAACAGACAAAGTGGAGAAATATTCCATCAGATGAAGGCATGAAGAAAACTTGTCAGTAATCCAATACTTCTTTCGTTACTTACAAATAGACAAACCCAACAGACAAAGCTTTGAAGCAATAAGATATTTATACCTCTATGATGCAACAAACAAAGGAACTTTATCTTATGGATAATTGGATAGATACTTTGTCTATAATAAGTAAAAAATGAGCAACTATCAAAATGAATCATTGGTCTTTGCCCAACATTAATAACGATACTTCTATATTCGTGAAAGCAACAGCCAATGCAGTAATACCTCGATCAAAGCTTGTTTAGAAACCTGAAATCATCATCTCCAAGGTCGACATTGTAGGCATTACAACATACAAGGAATAAGCAGAAGTCAGAAGATTCAAAATTTGCCAATCAGATTTTCTGCTATTAATAGAGCTCACCTACCACTAATGACTAGAATTCAAAGTAGCTATAAATGAAGCATTGTTGGAGCAGAAAGAGGTAACAAAGTAATTGAGAAAATCATTCAAACCTTCTTGATAGCATTTATTGATCTAAGCTTAACCTTCTATAATTCTTCAAGAGTCAAGAGCCTTGCAAACCTTCCTCAACTTTCCTTGAAGGCTCTCAACTACCATTGGGAAGATTATTTATTTCTTTATTCAATTTTCAAAAAACTTTCCCTGTGCTTATTGAGAAATTTTGTGCTTAAACTCTTAATATTCATTTCTTATTCCTTAAACTAGTATTTGTGACTAGACTCAAGAAGAGCTGTGATTGTCTAAGTGTAGATAAGAGTGGTTTGTTTACGTCCCCTAAAGGTAAAATCTAGAAGAGTACTAGGAGCACTATGTTTATGCCCTCCTTGGAGCTAGAATCCAGAAGAGTATCAGGGACACTTATTTACACCCCCTAGAGCTAGAACCTAAAAGAGTGTCGAAGACATTATTGTATTTTTGCTATTGGGAATAATGGAATCTAAGACACTAATAGAAAAATAATCTTAGAAGAGTTGAGTAGAGTGTTTACTTGAACCACAATAAAAATCATTATGTCTTATTTATTTTGTGTGATTGTTTGCTAAAGGGAAAACTAATCCTAAAGGGGTTGAGAAATAATTTTTAAGTACCCAATTTACCCCTCCCCCATTGGGTTTTAGCCTATCATATGGGACCAACAACAAGTTCTAAAGTTGGACAGAAGAAGAAAGATTATCATTATAGCTAAGGTGTCTTCCATAACTTATAAAAGGAAGATTCAAATGTCTAGGAAAGAAGTTAGAAAGAAAGAGTTGAAAAAATTTGAACAAAATTTACTCAAGTATTTACAAAAGCTCCCATGATTTAATTCCATGAGATCAGCTCTATTGTGACACATTCTAACAGGCATCTAAAGCAAATGATTCAACAATACTTGAGTCTAATCTTTCTTGTTCTTTACTGCTATATTTATTGTGCTTTCATCACTAAATTTTTTACACTCTGCCTATCAAGCAGCATTCATTTCTGTACATGTTTACTTATTGGTTTTTCATTTCCAAGTAAGGGCCTTGCATCTTATAGTGAACAATAAGCAAGGAAACTTGCTAAAGATTATATAAGTTGTTGGTGAGTTTTGAAAACTAACTTGTGTAAGTTTGTTGGTAAGCTTAAAAACCAATAAGCATTAGCAAAACCCTAGCTTAGCAAGAGTGGCTAACTCAGAGACGTGGAGTAGGTATCCAGGTTAAGGGCCAAACCACTATAAAAACCATTATCCCTGTGTGCTATGTGATCTTTCTTATTTTATTTCAGCACTACCTTTTGAACTTGGTCAAAATTTTAAAGGCTTAATTCACTGCCCCTCTTGAGCTACCATTAGCTAGGGACTAATAATTGATATCAAAGTAGACTTCACTTGTTATTTCTTACATACTAGTCCATATAACTTGTGAAGATATCCCAATGACTAGCTACTTCTAAAACATTTCAATTGCAATAATCTACTTCTAGAGCCCCACTATTTGATAGCATAAATTATGGGTACTAGAAGATGAGAATGAAAATTTTCTTGATTGTCGCAAACTATCAATTATGGATAACTATTGAAGATGGGATGATTGTCCTAAATATATAAGATAAGTATACTATTAAGGACATCCAAGCAGTTGAAAGAGATGCCAAGGAACAGAATTGCCTTTACTTTGCCCTTACACCCTCTAAGTGTGACAAGATTTCCTCTCATAATACTGCCAAGGAAATCTAGGATAAACTGTAGGTTGCACATGAAGGCATAAAACAAGTAAGAGAAACTAAAATAAATCTTCTTGTGCAGTTATATAAATCTTTCAACATGAAGGAGGAAGAGTTAATTTCAGACATGTTTGGAAGATTAGAAAAGATAATAAATGGGCTAAAGAATCTACGAGAGAAGTATGAATAGCCCAAGTTGGTAAAGAAAATACTAAGGTCATTATCAAGGCAATGAATGCCTAAAGTAACAGTGATCTAGGAAGTAAAAAATTTGGCCACAATGAGTTTAGAAGAGCTCATGGGTTCTCTCATGACTCATGAGGTATTGATGAAATAAAAAACTACAGAAGATCCTAAGGGCAAGAAGACAATCTCCCTTAGAGTTGAGTTAGAAGTTGATAACTCCCAAAGTGAAGCATGACAAGCGGAGATAATAATGAGAACATGAAAATGATCACATGAAGATTTAAGTTTATGCTAAAGAAGAAGAAACTTGGGAGCAGCTCAAGAAATAATTTAAGAAGAAAAGAAAAAATAAAGAGTGTCCCACATGCTACAATTATAGTAAGCTTGGGCACATGAAATTTGACTGCTCAGAACTTGACAAGAAGCAAGGTGATCAGCAAAAGAAAAAGTATAACTCATATTTTGATAAGAAAAATAGCAACAATAATAACAATTATAATAGAATCGGCAAAACATTTTGGAAGAAAAAGAAGACTCTAGTAACATGGGAAATGCTAAAGAACATAATAAGTGAGAGTGAAAGTGAAGAGGATGTAGAACATGAAGCATAGATTAGTTAGCTTTTGCCAAATAGAAATGATCAAAATGAATTCCACAGAGGAATTATCTTCATGGCCATCCATAAAGAAGAGGTTACCTTTGACACTGAAACTCCAAATCATGAGGAGATGTTAGATGAACTATACTCAAACTTCATGATTTTGAAAAATAAATACAAGGAGACTAAAAACAAGCTTAAGAAAATTACCTTTAAATGTTCAAAATTAAAGGAGGAAAACTCCAAGCACAAGAGCAATCAAAATACCATTAGTGAACTTTAGTGAGTCAAGGCTGAAAACAATGCCCTAAAAATAACCTTGACTTCCTCCTTATTAAGAATGAAACCTAAGAAGAAGGGTAGAAAACAATAACATAGGAAACAAAGTGATGCTTCTGGAAGAAAACAAGGACCCAAACAAATCATGATCTAGGTTCCCAAGGAAGTTACATATATAGTAAATGTAACTCAGTCTCCATCAGCTAGAATAGTGGCATCCATGAAGAAATGGGTACCAGAGTTTTCTACCACTAACCAACCTGCACCAATTCCCAAATGGGTATCAAAAGTTAAAACTTAATTTTGTCTATGTAGGTAAGCTTAAGAGCCATAAGGAGTAACACATGGTACATTATTAGTGGTTACTCAAGGCATATGATAGGTAATAGGGAGCTATTCATCGAGTTGAAAATGAAATCTAGAGGAATAGTGACCTTTGGGGATAATGGAAAAGGTAGAGTAGTTGAGATTGGTAAGGTCAGCCATGTAACACTTGTGGTGTTGAAATTTGGGGGAAAATTTTTGCATTTCAATAAAATGAGGAATTGAGGTGATACATGGTTTTTTATGAAGAAATTTGTTATGGAAAACTAAATTGAACAAAGAGAATGACTTCATTAGTAGTTTTGAGTGAAATTGAACCAAGTAGTGATTTTAGTAAATCATGTATATGACTTAAATGGCTAATGTAGCATTATTATTATGTATAATGTCATGTGTATGAGAAATAGAATCAAAATTCTAAGATAATTTTGGAATTTTAAACTATTAAGTTAGAGGTTATGTGAAGAGAACTCAATAGTTGAATTTTATCAAATCATAAAAAGTTTAATGGATGATTAACCATATATGATAGTTGTGGCAATTGAAATTTACTCATAAGAATATGAGGTGATTTTGGTTTTTAGATTTCATATAATGCAATGTTATGAGTTATAGAAGGATAGTAAGAAGAAAAAGAACTAAAATGGTGAAATTAAGCAAAGGCATGATTGTGATCTATATGAATGATCTAATATGATTATTATAGGTATTTTAATGTGTGTGAAATATTTATTTGAGCATTGGATGCAATTGGAATAAGAATGACTTATGGAGTTACCATGGTAGAGATTTTGGTTAAAAAAAAACTAAATAGGTGATTTTAGATAATTGACCTCAAATGAGGTAGTGAATGGTATGAACAAAATTCATTTCATGTATGTGAAGTGTGGGAACTGATTATTTGGAGAATTGAGATGTTCAATGTAAAACGGGGGCTTTGGTGATCATTCATAAGTGAAAATGTTGAATTTGAAAAAGGGGTAATTGTGATTGATTGTTGACATAGATAATGGACTATTATGAAAAATGTATTCAACATAAAAGTTATAGATCATGAAATTTTCTGTGCAATGGAAGAAAAATCACTCAATTCTGATTTCTTATTAGGAAGTTATACTAATATACTAAAGCTATTCCAAATGATAGAAAAATAACAAGATAAATGAGATAGGTTAACTTTATGGAACTTTTTGATATATTTTTGGGCTGATTTGGAAAAACTTTTTAAATAATAGTTGTAGTGTTTGAATTTACTTTCTAATGCCTCAAAAATTAGATGATTTGGACATTGTATGTGAAAGTTATGATAAAATTACTATCCCTATGTCAAACAGAAAGAGCTAGCCGTGCCAAGGCTTTTCTCTACTGTGGCAAGCCTCCAGAAAACATGTTTTTTGCATCCAACTAGAGCTTGCTATAGAAAGGTCATTTTTCTGCCATAGCAAGCTCATTTTCTGCAGCGGCAAGGCCCCAAAATTGCATGTTTTGGCCATCCAGCAAGACCTTGCCCCAATAAGACTTTTCCCTACTGCAACAATGGTTCGATGATTTGCTGGAGTACCTGAAAAAGTTGATTTTTAAAGCTTGAAACCCATTCAGTTTTCATTTTTCTATTATTTTCTTCTTCCCTAATGCCATTATCATGTCCCTAGACCCCATTTAGCTCAATTCTTTGCTTGATTAGATAGGAAATATGATGATTCAGATGGGTAGTCACTCAAGCCTTTCTTCTAGCTTGGGTTTTAATGTTTACATGATGGGTAGTGAACAAAAATCTAATTTTCTTCAAATGGAAGATGTAATGGGAGCTTGGAGCTTGAATCTTCATCTACAGATGTTAGCCATACTTAATTTATATAGCAAGTTGTTTCTTCCCATTTGAAATTGTGTTTTTATGCTAGTTAGGGTTTTGTAAGTTTTATGAACGCCGAGATTTTGGAAATTTTATATAGAATTGATGTGATAATCATGGGGGAAACATAAAAATCAATGGATTTGGCTTGCTATGGTTTCTACCTAATCTGTGAACAGTAATTTTCCCCAATTTCGTAGTTATAAGTAATAATTATGGGGAAAAATGATTATGACATGAGTTAAACTATTTTGAGATTTGTTTGGGTTGTTTGGGAATGAAAAATCTGATTTTTGAACAAAGACCCAATATGGGTTAGAAAGGATTTTGACTATAAAATGTTTAAGTGACAAATTAGGCGAGTTGAGGACTTAACTAGTTAGTTTGTTTTGATCATTGAGGTTAATGACATGTTAATTATGTTGTATAAGGTTTTTGATTTCATATAATAGTAAAATATGGCAAATTTTTAAAGATTCTCTATTGAGATATATTGGTTTAGACATAAATCATATTCATTGGTTTGGAAGAAATAAATTCGAGCTATGTTTGTAATGAATGAGATTTTACCCTGTACAAGATGATTTGAAAAGGATGAAAAGGTATAGAGCTAGGTGAGCGGTTTGGAGTTGCGAATATGAGGTAAGTAGGTGCCATTCTTTGATTAATATGGGGATGAATATCCCATTTCTTTGTTTCTAGGCATGTGTGTTTTGTATGGGGATAATGGATATCCTATGTTTGATTAAGATTGATATTATCTGATTGTGAGGGATAGTGAGTATCCCTTAGATTGAAATTATTAATGTTTTGAGTAAGACATGAACATTTGGCTATTGGGATTATGAAATATTCCATTGTATGTGTCATTATTCTTGTTTATGGATGTCTATCAAAAGGGACGAAAATTATCCCCTTTGAAATAGGTGTAAATTGCAAAATTTAATAATTGTGATGTTAAGTATGAATGATATAGATTCTGGATTAATCATGATATATCATTGATAATTGTTTATTGATCATGATTGTTTTTATCTAACATGCCTACTAACTAAGTTGCCCTGACTCACGCCTTCAAATTTATTTTTTTAGCTGACAGGTCGAGCAATGGAGCTAAGAAAGATAGTAGTTATGTTAACCTAATAGAATTGGGATTGGAATCCCATTGTATGTGTATAATTATAATTAATAATTGTAATTATTGTATAATAATAAATGAAGTATGTAAATGATGGGTATGGAATTGTTATGGCAGGTTAGATTATTATTATGGATGATTTGCATGTTAAATTAACAGGTTTATTGCCATCATGATTTAACTCAGATCTTAAGGCTATGGGATTGTAGATATGTGTGTTTTAAATTATTTCATTGATTTATTTGATGTCAATGTATAGTATGATTGTACAGGTTTAAATGGATGAAATTTAGAGGAGGCTTTGCCAAATTTTAGGCAGAGCACCCCACTCTAAAAGTGACCAAATCGAGGTACAATATTGTGCAAAATAATAAGTCTCACTTTGGAAGGCGAGGCATGACAATGGTATTAGAGCCTAGGACTTATCTGTGTGATAAGTCCGGAATGTGAGAGCACCAAAATTTAAAATCATTATGGCATTAGGGTATAAGGAAGTGACAGATAGAGTATAAGGAAGCGACAAAAAATGACATTCCAATGTAATATGAAAGAGTAACAGTTTAAGGATAATAGGAAGATGTAAGTAAGAAATGAAGGACATATAAATCATAGTTGTGAATTGATATAGTAGTGATGAATTGATATGAATATGCATCTAAAGGATATTGCATGAATGCTATTGAGATAAGAGACAAATGACAGTACTGTGATAGCACATTGGTAATTTATGGATGATGAAGTATGAAATGATTATAGATATATTGTGATGTGTGGAAAATTGAAATGAGTAATTATACTGATAACAAATGTATGTTGTGCTCAGAGTAACGTAGGGAAGCAGGGTGGTGTATTTGAAGGCATAAAGGCTATTGTTTTGCAATGTATTTGAATTAGACTAATGAAACCGTGAAGTTTATGAATAGTATTGGAAATTAAATTCTGTTTCGATTTACTTAAGTGCTTTATGATGGAATCATGGGATTCCTTTGGTCAAAATGGGTATGCTTAAGTATGTTTGAATAACTTTGCTTGTAAGCATGTGATTTGAATAAATTGGCCTGTGTGCCATGATTATGTGTTAATTGACATTTTGTTTCATTATAGTTGGATTAAATTATATTGATTGATAATGCAATTAATGAAATTGTGTATTCCTTTATATAGTTCATATCGGATATTGTTATGATCTTCAACTACTTTAGTTAATATATTTTGGCTTTAATTTAGTATGAATGGTAGTTTAGTAATTTGATTTTTGAGTTTAGCAGTTGGATTAAGAATTTGAGGCATGCTAGCATTGATGATGTTTGATGAATTAAGAGTACATATTTGAAATTTCAATATCGATATCATTTATGTGAATGTGGATTTAGATGCTTATCAAGATATTAATTATACATATTTGGGATTGGTTGTTTGTTATAGTACCATTGGTGAGTAATTGGGTATGGTTAATTGATTGAGGTTTGGACATTGATTTGTTGATTGAGATTTAAACATTGGTTATTTGATTAAGGTTTGAATATTTGACTATTTGATTGAGGCTTGGATGCATGGCTAAGGTACATGCTTGGATTTGGACGCCTCTTAGAACATGATTGATATGTATTTGAGGTTTGGATGTTTGCCAGGATGGCTACTTAGATTATTTGGGATCCTGCCACTAACAGAGCTTTGTTTGTTTGATGCTACCTTAAAATGGCAAAGAGGCCTAATCAACCTATTGTATGGAACTTCTATGCTTATTTAGTAGATGTTAATGGAGAACTTGCAGTTCTTTGGTTGCAGCGATGGCTAAATACCATAGATGACATTAATCGAGTTGTCATGGATTTGGTAACATTTGTGGTTGGGATTGTATGGATGGACCGGATCACATCGAAGTTGTAAGCCCATCGAGTCCTTTTGGTTCGTAGCTATGTCTACTTTGGTTTGTGGCTAAGTACACTTGGATTATGACTATGTCCACTATGTTTGTAGCCCCTAAGCAAGGTATTGACTAGCAATCAGCAAGATATAATGAATGTGCGATGATAGAGAAGTAAATGATTCAAATGTTAGTAGCGTAATTGACTGTTGGTATTGAATAATTGGTTGATGTTAGCGAAGGTAGTATGTTATGTTCTAATTCCTAAATGTTATGTTAGTAATTTTGAGGGTGTTTGTTATATTCTATGGATATAATTGACAATTGTAAAGAATGATATCTTCATGAGTTGTTGAATAATTTTGCTTGTGAGTAATTCAATTGAACAAAATAGTGAATAGTAACAATGTCTATACCATTTGTATATATATATGAACTTGAATTGTAAAACATATAAGCAATCATAAGTGAGTTGTTAATGTTATGATTGAGAAGGATGCATCATGTATATTTTGTATGTGGATTGAAATGAGGCTTTTTGAGTACATTGAATTGTGTTAATTGACAAATTCAGAAATAAAGTTGTATAACTCCCCATATAATTGATAGTGAATTGTATTACGAACTTACATTGTGTGATTCATGTCTTTTGAGAAACTCAACTGAATGGGAAAACTTTGCCTACATGGATTACTATTACTATTGTAATTGAATGATTCATTTGGGTAATGTGCTGAAATTTTTTTAGCATGACATGGGCTGACTAACTAAATAACAATGGTCTTGTGATATAATGAATTGTGAATTTTGAATGTTGAGTGCCATTTAATAGATTCTATAAATATGGTTACCCATGGACACGTAAATGGGCGTATAAATGACCATATGTGAATATTATAGTAGCACTATCATTGTGAATCACATATGATGAACGTTTTAATGAAAAGCTGATATGAGTTATGGGCAATGGAATATGAATGTTACAAAGATATGTTTGTGTATATTGATTAGCAAACTCAAGGAAATAACAAGAGTCAAACAGTATTGAAAGTTTCAAGGATGAAACTTTTTGTAAGGAGGGGAGTCTGTTACACCTAGGTGTTGAAATTTGGGAGAATTTTTTTGAATTTCAATAAAATGAGGAATTGAGGTGATACATGGTGTTTTATAAAGAAATTTGTTATGGAAAACTAAATTGAACAAAGAGAATGACTTCATTAGTATTTTTGAGTGAAATTGAACCAAGTAGTGATTTTAGTAAATCATGTATATGACTTAAATGGCTAATGTAGCATTATTATTATGTATAATATCATGTGTATGAGAAATAAAATCAAAATTCTAAGATAATTTTGGAATTTTGAACTATTAAGTTGGAGGTTATGTGAAAATAACTAAATAGGTGAATTTCATCAAATCATAAAAAGTTAAATGGATGATTAACCATATATGATGGTTGTGGCAATTAAAATTTGCTCATGAGAGTATCAGGTGATTTTGGTTTTTAAATTTCATATAATGCAATGTTGTATAGAAGGATAGTAAGAAGAAAAAGAACTAAAATGGTGAAATTGAGCAAAGGCATGATTATGATCTATATGAATGATCTAATATGATTATTATAGGTATTTTAATGTGTGTGAAACATTTATTTGAGCATTGGATACAATTGGAATAAGAATGACTTATGGAGTTACCATGGTAGACATTTTTGTTAAAAAAATAACTAAATAGGTGATTTTTGATAATTGACCTCAAATGAGGTATTGAATGGTATAAACATAATTCACTTCATGTATGTGAAGTGTGGGAAGTGATTATTGGGAGAATTGAAATGTTTTATGTTAAAAGTGGGCTATGGTGATCATTCATAAGTGAAAATATTGAATTTGAAAAAGGGGTAATTATGATCTATTTTTGACATGGATAATGGACTATTTTGAAAAAGTTTTCGACAAGAAAGTTATAGATTAGAAAAGTTTCTATCCAATGGAATAAAAATCACTTAATTTCAATGTCTTATGAGGAATTTATGACTAATATACTAAAGCTATTCCAAATGAAAGAAAAATAACAAGATGAATGAGATAGGTCAACTTTATAGAACTTTTTGATAAATTTTTGGGGTGATTTGGAAAAGTATTTTAACATAAAAGTTCTAGCGCTTGAAGTTAGCTTTCCAATTTCTTAAAAATGAGATCAGTAGACATCATATGTGAAATTTATGACAAAATTACTATCACTGTGTTGGACAGAAAGAGCTTGCAGCAGTAAGCCTCCAGAAAACATATTTTTTTGCATCTAGTGAGAGCTTGCCATAGCAAGGTCATTTTTTGCTACAACAAGCTCATTTTCTATCATGGTAAGGCCCCAAAATTGTATATTTTGGCTATCCAGTAAGACCTTGCTATGACAAGACTTTTCCCTACCACATCAAGGGTTCGATGATGTGCCAAAGTACTTGACAAGGTTGATTTTTTAAAGCCTGAAACCCATTCAGTTTTCATTTTTCTATTATGTTCTTCTAGCTTGGGTTTTAATGTTTACACAATGGGCAGTGAACAAAAATCCAATTTTCTTCAAATGGAAGATGTCAATGGGAGCTTGGAGCTTGAATCTTCATTTACAGATGTTAGCCATACTTAATTTATATGGCAAGTTGTTTCTTCCCCATCCGAAATTGTGTTTTTATGCTAGTTAGGGTTTTGTAAGTTTTATGAACACTAAGATTTTGGGAATTTTATATAGAATTGATGTGATAATCATGGGGAAAACAATTTAACTATGCTTAATGATATATTAGAACTGATTTGAGCATAAAAATTAATGGATTTGGCTTACTAGGGTTTCTACCCAATCTGCTGAACAGTAGTTTTCCCCAATTTAGTAGTCATAAGTAATAATTATGAGGAAAAATGATTATGATATGAGTTAAACTATTTTGAGATTTGTTTGGGTTGTTTGGGAATGAAACATCTGATTTTTGAATAAAGACCCAATTTGAGTTAAAAAGGATTTTGACTATAAAATGTTTAAGTGACAAATTGGGCGAGTTGAAGACTTAACTAGCTGGTTTGTTTTGATCATTGAGGTTAATGGCATGTTAATTATGTTGTATAAGGATTTTGATTTGATATAGTTAAATATGAAATTTTTTTAAAGATTCTCTATTGAGATATATGGATTTAGACATAAATCATATTCATTGGTTTGGAAGAAATCAGTTCGAGCTATATTTGTAATAAATGAGATTTTGCCCTATACAGGTTGATTTGAGAAGGATGAAAAGGTATAGAGCTGAGGCAATAGTTTGGAGCTGAGAATCTGACATAAGTAGGCACCCTTCTTTGAATAAGATGGGGATGAATATCCCATTTATTTGTTTATGGGCATGTGTGTTTTGGACGGGGATAGTGAATATCCCATGTTTGATTAAGATTGATGTTATCTGATTGTGAGGGATAGTGAGTATCCCTTAGATTGAAATTATTAATGTTTTGAGTAAGACATGAACATTTGGCTGTTGGGATTATGACATATTCCACTGTATGTGTCATTATTCTTGTTTATGGATATCTATCGAAAGGGACAAAAATTATACCCTTTGAAATAGGTGTAAATTATAAAATTTTATAATTGTGATGTTGAGTATGAATGATACAGATTCTGGATTAAACATGATATATCATTGATAATTGTTTATTGATCATGATTTTGTTTATCTAACATGCCTACCTACTGAGTTGCTTGGACTCACGCCTTCTAATTTATTTTTTTAGCTGATAGGTCGAGCAATGGAGCCAAGGAAGATAGTAATTACATTGACCTAATAGAATTGGGATTGGAATCTCATTGTATGTGTATAATTGTAATTAATAATTTAATTATTGTATAATGATAAATGAAGTATGTAAATGATGGGTATGGAATTGCAGTGGTAGGTTAGATTATTATTGTGGATGAATTGCATGTTAAATTAACAGGTTTATTACCATCATGATTTAACCAAGATCTTGGGTTATGGAAAGGTGGGTATGTGTGTTTTAAAATTGTTTCATTGATTTATTTGATGTCAACGTATAATATGATTGTATAGGTTTGAATGGATGAAATTCAAAGGAGGCTTTGCAAAATTTTGGGTAGAGCGCCCTACCCTAAAAGTGGGCAAATTAAGGTAAAATACTATGCAAAATAATAAGTCACACCTTGGAAGGCGAGGCGTGACAGGCCAACCACCATCTACCATAATTTTAGACATATTTCTTGTAAAAGGATTGAAATACAATATTCTAAGTATTAGTTAGTTTTGTAACAAAGGCTATAAGGTTTCGTTTGAATCTCAAACTTTATTCAGTTTTAGATAAGTCTCATTCAGTTGCAGTACTTGGTAGAAGATATGAAAATGTATATTTGGTTGATTTTTTTGATATCCAAGCTAAGTGCCTTATTATTAATGATAATGAATCCATATTATGGCACAGAAGATTAGGACATGCCAACAAAAATCTGATTGAAAACTATATAATAAAGATCTTGTTGTTGGCTTACCTTACTTAAATTTGATGAAGGAAGGTTGTATGAAGCTTTCTTGTAAGTTAAGCAAGCAAAGGAATTATTTAAATCAAATAAAGAAGTATAAACAAAACTCCTTTAGTTGCTACATATGGATCTTGTTGGACCAACGAGAACTAGAAGTCTTGGAGAGAAACATTATGCATATGTCATTGTGGATGACTATATCAAATTCACTTAGGTAATGTTTCTAGCCTCCAAAGATGAAGTTTTTTTTTGATTCTTTGAAGTATTTACCAAGTGCATGAAGAATAAACAAAGCTCTCATATTATTTCCATAAGGAGTGATCAGGGTAGAGAGTTTCAAAATCATAAGTTCATAATTTTTTGTGAAAGCAGTGGAATTCTTAAAACTTTTTCTGCACCAAGAACACCCCCTAGCAAAATGAAGTAGCTAAGAGGAAAAAAAATCCTTGCAAGAGATGGCAAGGACTATGTTGAGTAAATATAATCTGCCTCAATGTTTTTGGGTTGAAGCAATGAATACCGCATGTGACATTATCAATAGAATCTTCACTAGGTCCTTACTAAAGAAAACTCCATCTGAGTTATTTTCTGGCAAGAAACCAAATATTTTTTATTTTCATACTTTTAGCTGCAAATGCATTATTCTTAACGATGGTAAGGAAAGCCTTAGAAAATTTGAAAGCAGACCTGGTCAAGGAATATTCCTTGGTTATTCCATTGTTAGCAATGCATTTAGAGTATACAACTTAAAACTTAAGATTGTAGAAGAATCTATTCATGTTAAATTTGATTAACATACTGACTCTATAAAAAGAGCAAGTGATTTTGATGATGAGATAGAAAACCTTACAACAAATGTGAGGAAACTAAAGTTACAAGATAAATAAGTAGAAGCTCCACAATTAGAGACAATAATGGATGAAGCTAGACCATTCACAATAACGGTAAATGAGCAATGTAACACATCTTTTTCCAAAGATTGGAGGTTCATGCATGCTCATCCTAAAAAGTAGATAGTTGGTGATGTGTATGATAGAGTTAAAACTAGATCATCTTGTCATCAAGTATTTGATAATTTTGCATTCATTTCTTAACTAAACTGACTTGCATAAACCAAGCTTTAGAAGATGAAAATGAGATTTTAGCTATGCAAGAAGTATTGTACCAATTTAAAAGAAATGATATGTCGACTATTATTCTAAGACCAGACCACCAATCTATTATTGGGACTAAATGGGTCTTTAGGAACAAATTGGATGAATCAGCAATTGAAGTGAGGAATAAGGTAAGATTAGTAGCAATGGAGTATTGTTAAGAAGTAGGTATTAACTTTGAAGAGTCATACACCCCTATTATAAGGATAGAAGCCATTAGAATGCTCTTTGCATTTGCATCCTATATGGATTTCAAGTTATAATAGATGGGTGTAAAGAGTGCATTCTTAAATGGATTCACTAATAAAGAGGTTTATGTGGAACAACCCCTAGGTTTGAAGATTCTCATATTCCAAATCATGTCTTCAAACTCAAGAAAACTCTCTATGGAAACAAACTTCTAGAGCTTGGTATGAGAAGCTAAGTAAATTCATAATTGAGAAAGGCTTTTTTAGAGGTAAAGTTGATATCACTCTTTTCATTAAGCATGCAATAAATGATATCCTTATAGTTTAGAGTTATGTTGATGATATAGTATTTGAAGCAACTAATGAAAATCTTTGTCAAGTGTTTTGTAAAACAATGCATGGTGAATTCAAAATGAACTTAATGGGAGAACTTAACTTCTTTTTGAGACTATAAGTCAAGTAAATGAAAGAAGGAATTTTCATCCATAAAAAAAGTACATAAAAAAACTACTGAAGAAATTCAACATTGAAGAAGGTAAAAGATATGGAACACAAATAAGCACATCAATAAAAATGGACAAAGATAAAAAATCAAAAATTTGTTTTCCATAAACTTTATAGGAGCATCATAAACTTTATAAGAGCATGATAGGATCTTTATTATATTTGACTGCTAGTAGACTAGATGTAATGTTTAGTGGCTGCATGTGTGCTAGATTCCAGTTAGATCCTAGAGAGTCACATCTCATTACTATAAAAGGAATTCTTAGATACCTTTTAGACACTTTAAACCTCCGTTTGTGGTATCCAAAAGGTTTAGAATTTGAATTGATTGGGTACTCAGATGCAGATTTTGCTAGATATAAGGTAAATAAGAAGAGTATCTCAGGAACTTGTTAGCTTCTTAGAAGCATGATTATATTATGTTTCTTTAAGAAATAAACAATTGTTGCATTATCAATTACTGAGGCTGAATATGTTGTTGTAGGTAGTTGTTGTGCTCAGATTTTATGGATGAAACAACAATTAGGTGATTTTGGTTTGAAATATGTTGATACACCCATCAAATGTGATAATACTAGTGCCATAAGTCTGATAAAGAATCCAGTATTGCATTCCAGAACTAACCATATAGAGATAAGGCATGATTTCTTAGAGATCATGTTTAAAATCAAGATATTTGCTTAGAATTTGTACCAACTAAAAATCAGTTAGCTAATGTTTTCACAAAGCCACTTCTAAAGGATAAATTTTACAAAATTAGAAGAGAACTCGGCATATTAGATCTATGTGCATAAATTGCATATTATATAATTAAATTATCTTATAATGTTAATGATCACATGATTATGATAATTATAATTTTTCTTGTATACCTAAGTCGTACATGAATGCTACATTTCTATCTTTTAGAATGTTTTTGAAGCATCTTAGAAACTTTGATAGCCTTAAGGTCTTTTCTGCACTTAAATATCTTCTTTGAACATCCTCAGAACTTCTTAAGCTTTCATCTTGCACCTAATTTTAGAAATCCTATAAAACACAGCTTTTCACATAGCATTATAACTTCCTCAGAACTTTTTACATTATTAGCTCAGAAATTCTAAAGCCCATCAACACATATTAAACTCTTCAGACTCTCTTACCTATTTCTCTTATCAGAATCTTTGAACACCCATCTTCCACATAATAAAATCCTTCAAACTAAGGAAGACTTTTTATCTTTATCTCAAGCCTTTTTTATTATTTTAAAAAGGAGAAGAAATATTAGAGTAATTTAGAAATATTAGAGTAACTTAGTTCACCCATTTAGGAATAAATATTAGAGTAACTTAGTACACCCATTCAAGGCGAGCCAAATTAAGTCAGTAGAAGCCCTGCATATTAAACATGCATTTAGCCACTTTAAATTTATTTATTGAATATTTTCCGAAGGGTTCATCACTCTAATCTTCCTTCTTAGCTTGATTTTGATAATGAATGTAATTAAGTAGCTAAGTTTTGATTGAGCAAACATATGAGTGAAGAGTTAAGGTACTAACTAATTACTTTCCAAATAATGTGATATTTATATATCAAAATAGATTAAGGAGAGTAAATAGAAGCAATAAACATCATTAATTGTAAGCTTATCACATTAAGCCTTCTAAAGAAGATACTTTAAAAAGAATGCTTAAGTAAAAATTATTCAAAAGTATTTAGAAATATTTCAGAGACAAATCATAACTCCTTCAAAGACAAGGCATGAAGCTCAGAAGTTCAGAAGTATTCAGAACTAACTACTTTAGAACCTCTTCAGAAATCAGTTAAAATCTTTTCAAAGATAAAGCACAATCCTAAAAATTAACTCCAAGGCAGTCTCATACTTTAGAGGACTTTAGAGGTAGTTTAGGAGCATTCCTAAGTCTCCAAAAATGCTTTAGAAGTAAAATGCTCTAAGAACTTTAGAAATAATTCAAAGAAGGTTTCTGCACTCAGAACTTCAAAATAAGTATAAAAAAAATATCTACACTCAGAACCTTATTAGAAGCAATATAGAATGTCAACTTTGCAATTAGAAGTTTGTCAAAAGAACTTCATAAATGCTTTCAGGTCTCAGAGATGTCTAAGAAATCAATAATAGTGATACAAAATAAACTTAGAAGAAGTTTCTAAATTGAGAACATTATCAGAAGATTTTCAGAAGTAATATAAAAGGTCGTCAGAGGTAACTTTAAAAAGACAAGATTTAAGAAGCATATCAGAGGCAAAATCCAAACTTCAAAAATTAACCTCAAAAGTTATTGATAAGCAACTTAGATGCTCTTCAGAGGCATCCTCAAAAAAAGCCAAAACTCAAGATGTATATCAAAAACAAAATTTAAGCTTTATAAACACTTTAGAAGTTTTTTAGAAGCAAAAATATGACCAAAGAAAGTATCAGATACGAAAATAAACCTTCAAAAGAATCTAATATTAGAGGCAAATCTTCCATAACTTATAAAAGGAAGATTCAAAGTCTGGCAAAGAAGTTAGAAAGAAAGAGTCTAAAAATATTGAACAAAATTTACTTAAGTATTTACTAAAGCTCCCCAGATTTAGTTCCACAAGATTAGCTCCATTGTGCCACATTCTAACAAGTGTCCAAAGCAAATAATTCAAAAACATTGGAGTCTAATCTTTCTTGTTCTTTACTGCTATATTTATTATTCTTTCATAGCTAAACCTTTTATACTCTGCCTATCAAAAGACATTCATTTCTGAATACATTTACTTACTAGTTTCTCATTTCCAAGCAAGGGGCTTGCATTTTATAGTGAACAACAAATAAGGAAACTTGATAAAGATTTTATAAGTTGTTGGTGAGCTTTGAAAACTAACTTATATAAGTTATTAGTGAGCTTTGAAAACCAACTTATATAAGTTGTTAGTGAACTTTGAAAACCAATGTGTTTAAGTTTGTTGGTGAGCTTGAAAACCAACAAGTGTTAGTGGAACCTGAGCTTAGCAAGTGAGGCTAACTCAGAGAAGTAGAGTAGGTACTTAGGTTAAGGGCTGAACCCCTATAAAAACTATTATCTCAATGTGCTACATGATCTTTTCTATTTTATTTCAATACTACCTTTTGAACTTGACTAAAATTTTTAAAGGCTCAATTCAACCCCCCCCCCCCCCTCCCCTCTTGAGCCACCATTAGCTACTGACCAACACAAGCCATATGAGATATGATTGCAAAGAACTAGACAAAAAG
>JAYJMB010060711.1:108034-121113 GCA_036873735.1 Pouteria campechiana | reverse complement strand
AAAATTACAAATTGAACCCAATTTTGCCATATGTACTCTCCTCATTAGTCCGATTGCTTAGAATCGGAAGCACCTGTGACAGTTGTTAGAGCCGGCGGGTATTGAAAAGAAAAAAAAGAAAAGAAAAAAATCCTGGAAGCACTTATTTTCCTCCCTTCTCTCTCTAATGTTCTATCTCATGTGTGCTACTAAGGTGTTCTACTTCTCCAACGACGCGACACTTTTTGTATAGCTTACAGTCTATAGATTAGGATTGAATTATCCTGACGCAAGATTTGCATAAACCATTGCAAGACTATTTCAAAATTATTATGAAAAATTAAACACTCTCTTTTTCTTCTTCTGTTGCTTCTTCAAGTAGAGTTCTCAAAGCAATCATCATTACCCCGTGGGCAATGATAGACACTGTACCCCTCAACTTGCAGCAGAACATAATCCATGGCATATGGAACCCACAATAAAATCCAAACCATACATTTTTTTTTTCTATCCGGCCTAACGCCCATGGAACTAGTCCTAAAATCCTTTCACCATTGCAGATGTTGGATAATATATGGAGATAAAAATTTTAATGTGAGCTTCCATAGAATTTCTTTTTAATAGATTTTGGCTCATGTTCTTAAGTTTATAAAAACACATTTCGGTAATTTTTTTTTTGAGTATATAAAAAATAATGATTTAAATTTTACTTACGCTGTGTAGATTCCAAATGCACTCAATGCAGGTGTAAACAGGAGAAACTAGGCGATCATTTTTCATCTCCCTGTACCAGTTTGAGTTTGAATGGACGTAGGCGGATGCTGCAAAATGAAAGACTGGCGCTAGTCGAACCCGTCAGGAAGCAACGCATTTGCTTGAGGTAAAGCAGCTGAAAAGTGGCCTGAATTTTTACGTAAAATTTTAGCCCACACGTGAAACAGCCAGAATTTTAGTCCGGAAAATTTGAAGGCCCTTTAAAATCCCGATACATGCTTTCCTGGGATTAGGTAGCATTTTGTAGCAGGCTTAGCAGACTTCATCCAATGCTCTGTTGTTAGTAGAGCCTCAATAAACCAGGCATGAAAAATCAAATGAGCGCAACCAGGATACAGCAGTGACATCTGCACAATATATGGTGTGGAAATGGCCAAGAGCAAATATCAACAACATATGGTGTGGAAATGGCCAAGAGCAAATATCAACAACATTTTCATTAGCCAACATTCTTTTGTCATTTTGTTAATATACAACAGATTAACTTATTCATGCCTCTTATGAAAAGCTTAAACATAGAAAGATCAACATTAATAAAAAGAACGCTGCTGCCTGGAAATAATTTGACAAGGCTGAGAGCGAAGTTGGAAGGTTGTGGTACAAAACACCAAATAGATGTTCCATCAGAAAATGTGTGAATATATATTTTGAATGCACCCTACCTTTGCAAAACTGGATGCTTAGTTTTCTTGTTGCCTCTTTTTCTTGAACTAGTCTCTCCTGCTTCGTCCTCTTCAGCTTTCTGCTCTGCCTCCAGCAAGGCCAACTGCAGCACAGGCAATAATAAAAGAATCACAAATCCAAACAGTTGATATCTCTGGTTATTTTATAAGATAAAAGAGTTACAAGGTTTTAAGACATCATGGTCACCTCATCAAGGATGGGTTTCAGCTCTTTGAATCGAGTCTCAGCAAGATCAAAACCATCCTTACGTAGTTCCTGCAGTTTTGAAATGCAGACCATGTTTAATAAACGAAAATTTCATTGTTTAAATGGGACAAAAACCTGTTATTGGCAACAGAGATCAGCAAGATATGGTGATGATATTATTATTAATATTATTATTTAAGAGTTTCTGTCCAACTTTGTGCATTTTGCTAATGGAAAACAGCACAAATATGAATCAAAATTACGCATTTCAAAGACAGTTTTCACCAATAAATAATAGCAATTTCAATATTGCAATATATTTGCATGTATCATCAATATTATTATCTCTGGCTGTAAAATAAGTTCCGTGGCTCCTTGAAACAACATCTGCAATAACAATACTATTTACCGATAAATGACATATACCCATACTTCAAACATTGTGTCAATGTCATAGCAGACATTCCAACACCACAAAACTCAGTGGCTCTTCATGAAACAGTCCACTGCTTTTCCATGAAAGTGAAAATCTCTTAGCATGCCAGAATATCCAGTCCTGATGAAGTTACAAACATTACCATGAACTGCACAAAGTTGGGTTCCCCACTCTATCAGATGTTTTAGAGAGATACTTATTAGTTGCTAATTGTCTAATGACATACATACATACATCATGATTGCTTTGAAAATATAGTAAGCCCAAAGTCAACTCGTGTACAAGCAGCATCACTGAGATCAGTGAGTAATAGGTTTTGCAGAAACCATGGCTATGATATTGTACTCCAGGAAACCTCTGGTAGTTTTTCTAGTTAGATCTCCCTCCTCGACAAACATAATCTTAAAGATTGCTGGAATAATCTAATTGACAAAATCAGCCAAATTTGGAATTTGTAACAATTAGTAATTTCAGCATGTCTTAGGTGATGGTAGGTTAGTATTGAAGTGGCAGTTATAATTACCTTATTGGCCATCAACTTGGCTTCAAAGAAAATGTAAGCATTTATCTGGAAACACACTCCACAAGTGGCATTTACCAAAATTATCATGATCCCATTGACCTCCAAGAAAACCATAGAGGAACATTTTTGACTTTATAAGAAGATCGAAACACGATGCTCTCCAAGGAGTCATGCAACAACTTTCAAGTAATATATTCTTTTATTTTTCCAACTCGCAAGTTCCCATTACATGGAAAGCAATTTTATAATATGTTTTTGCAAACGATTTCAAAGTAAAAGCACCTTAGAAATTCGTTTTTATTTGAGCACTTCCTCTAAAGCTTATTTCAGAAAATATTGTCTAAAAGTAATGCCAAATGAGAACTTGACTGGCTACAAAGTATCATTGAGAGCTCTCAGATAATTTCCATCAAGTCCATACAGTCTCTTCCTTGTCACTTCAAAGCAAATCAACCACTTGTACCCTTACTGAATCAGGTTTTTTGCTCAAGTATCATGCATTCACATCAGGAATATTTGAGATTTAAAACAAAATCAATCAGTAAAATGATATATCCATGACAAACTGCACGCTACTGCATTTTTTGTAGGGCTGTTCTGGTGCATCAACATAAAACTTATATGAAATGCGTATCTGCATCCATTAGGACACTGTACTGGGACATATTGGTCCATACTGAACAAAATTTTTAACCTAAGTCAAAAGTCATACATAAGAAAAAACTAGGAAAAAATGGCATCCACAAGAAGATATTATTTTCTTCATTTTTATCATGTATTCAGTAGTGGATTGGAGAATTCTTTACCACAAAAACTTTAGTTTATATTTTGGTTTGAGCTCACACTTAACTTCCAATGGGGACATAAGTTTTTGCAATCTAACTCAATATTGTATGCTTTAAACTGTTGGGTTTTTGTGTCTTGTCTTCTGCAAAGTCTAGTGGGCCTACGTATGTAATATGGACTTAAGGAGTCCACGTAGGAAAGTCCGCTAGAGAAGTTTTATATTGATGTTTCAGTTAGGAATTTAGTGGAGGAATTCTAGGGTTGAGACAAGAGAGTCATCATGTAGATTCAAGAATTTTTCCCGGAGAAGAGTAAGAGAGGGGGTTATCAAAATGTATTGATTTGGAGATGTGTGAGGCATTCCATGAGATGTGTGTGAGGCATCTTGACTGTATCTCTATAACCATATTTTCATAGTAGATTGATTATTTCTCTCCCGTAGTTTTTCCCTTCTAGGTTGAAGGGTTTTCCACCTAAATCTTGTCTCTTGCGTGCCTTTGATTTGTGCATGTATGATCTTGTTTATATGATCACGATCTTGGAATTGGTATCAGGGCTTCTGCAACGTAAACTTGGGTAAAGGATAAGGTAAGAAGTGAACCATGCATGGCCTTTAGTGCTCAACCAATTTTTATTCCTTGATTATGCCTCAAGTCATCTGTTTTGATTCCTCAAAATTGCCTCATTAAAGCTAAAAATGAGGTAGAAATAAGATGCAATGCTCAACAAAACCTCTAAGAAGCCAAGAAATTAGTTTAGAAAAGAAAAATAATCCAAAAACAAACTGACATGAGTTAGGTTTTTAACACACCACTGACAGATTCCAGTATCTAGTATCAGCACCAATGGATATGGACGATACATGACCATATAGGCCAATATGATAAGGGTATATGAAACAATGTTGTTTTGTCAATTTATGGTAACTCTTCTCCATTATGACATTTCTCTAAAAGCAAAACATATATTTAACCCAACATTAAAGGATGTTCAAATATTGTAATCAATAAAAGAATAAGACATGAAAGCTGACCTTTCCAGTATGTTGTGTGTGTTCATGAGCAGCCATTTGCCAATATATACTCGTCCGCTGGTAAAAATCCTTGAGAGATTCACCCGGCTTCACAAAAACAGAGAGTCAGAAAATAAGAAAAAGGAACAGTATAATAAGAGCAAAAAGATGAGTTACAAGCACACTTGGACAAAATGAAAACAAATTCTAATAAAGGGTTAAAGAAATTAAATTACAGAGAACATTTGAAGTACAGTGCAGACATTCTTATATCTGATAATAACTCAGAATTGTCTTAAACCACCAGAAGAAGTTTAGGCATTTGAGTAATTTACAATATCGTAGTAGGATCCTTGTTCTTTCAGGCTGTTTGTTAGCCCTTCTGTTGTCTAGTGGGGCCATAATATTGCAAACATTCTTCTAGGTCAGAAGTATGAAGCTGAAGATGGTTAAAAAAAGGGTCCTTTAACATTAGCATGCAGAGCACGCCCCATCGCAATCACTATCCAGCTGTGTCTTTCTTTTAAAAGCTCCATAAAAGGAGATGTAATGTAAAGGTCTTTCACACTCCTTTCAATTGGCAAGACAATTTTCCTTGAATCCAAGGGTCAATACTCTCTCCACATCCTTCATTTTTTTATACCAGTTTTTTTTTTTTTTTTTCGTGAACAGGTGGTAGGACCATAGGGAGTATATATACAGGCACTTGAACAAAGTATGCTCATCTGTGATAAAAAGAAGGGAGAAGGATTAGGATATAGAATTTGTTTGGTTTGAGGAAAAAATGAACGAAAAGAGTGAAAAAGTAAAAGATGGAAAAAGTTAGGTGGTGATGTCAACCATAAAATGAATAAAGACCAAATAAATAAACTTTTCTAAAAGAAAGGTAGGTAATAATAGTTAAATGTCATATCAATCTAGAAAGAAGAGAAAAGGTAGCTTATACCTTTTCTTTTCCATGAGTTCTTTTACCTTTATTTTCCCTCAAATAAAAAATTAGGAAAAATATGTGGAAAGCTACACAAGTTGTGTAAAAATTCTGGAGACAGCAATCAAGCTGCTGCCACAAAGGACATAAGCAGATCTTCAAGGAAGAACAAGGTCTTAAGGTATCCATTACAATCAAGCCTCCACTCCGCATAAAAAATCCCTTATTCACGAAACCACAGTATAAATTATGGAAGCTCCAATCTTACATAGACACAATCATTTTGACAGAGAATGTCAATAGGTGGAGGACAAAAATATAGAAGTTGGCACTAGTTCTTCAATGAGCAAACTGTATATGTGAAAAGTTGAAAACTATCCAATGATTCCAAATTTTGAATGGATTATGATCACACCGAAATGTTTCCACCAAAATTGTGGTGAAAATGCTTGGTTTGAAGCCCACTAGAATGTTTTTATAGAATCTAATCCATGCATCATTGTTAACACTACTTGTTTAGTTAAGATCTAAAAAATTATCTCAATCTATGATTTAAGTGGACTACAAATTTTATTTCATTTGACCATGTAAGTATCCAAATGAGCTAACCCTTCAATCTTAAAAAACGTGGCACCAAACACAATGAATGGATTGTTTTTATAAATACATCTAGGTGCTCTTATACTTGCTACTGGACATGCTTTGGTTCTTCTACTTGCTAATGGATATGCTTTGGTCTGAGGTTGGTTTGAAGCCCAGACTTTTCAAGCATAGGAATCAAGATGGCTTGAGTGAAACATGACATTGTTGCTAACTTGCTACTTCTGAAGATGGCTCTTTGGTAGGATTGCATAAAATGGACCAAGCTTCTAGCTAGCCTAAGAGCTCAAATAGACCAATAAGTGGTTGTGCCATATATATCCTCTGGAAACTTAGACTAAGTGCCTGTTTGGCCCAGCGGTTTGGAGCTCCCAAAATGCTTTTTGATACCAAAATGCAGAAAGTGTCTGTTTGGCTGGAAAGGGAAAAAGCGCTTTATGTGCATCGAAATTTATAAAAAGCCAGTTTTTGGCATTTACATCGAAGCTCCGATTTGGAGCTTCTAGAAAAAGCTCTATATATAAAAGCGCTTTAATAAAGCGCTTAAATCTCACCGCCAGGCCAAACAGGCCCTAAGTAGGATAGAAAGATGAACAAGATCATGAACCTATCCATATGGCTTCCTAACCACCTAGCCCAATTAAAATACCAGTGAGATACCAACATCAATATCTTTGTGGTGAGAAGTCTACGGTTTCAATAGAACAAGGTTGCATCCTTCTGTCCACTTCATTTTCATCTAAGAAAATGAAGATATATACATTAAAAAAAAAAAGGCTATGAACATAGGTAAAAAGGGCAGGGATACAAAACCACAACCAGCTTGGTGCAAAATCTCCTAGTTCTAAGGCATAACTGCACAAGTGCAATTGTTGATACGATAAGAAAAACACTTGGATCCTAGATAATCCCCTTGTATATACTGATCCTTCAACTGTAATTATGTTAGATATATTCAAGAAACAAACAAAATATGTGTCATTATCAGAAAACCAACACAAATTTCAACAAATGAATTACCATTGGGGTCCTTTGTGAATCAGAAAGGCCAAGGTTGGCCCTGATCTGCTCTATCCTGGCTCGTTTCTCCTTTCGCCGTAGATTCTTTCCCTCACCCTTAATCATAGCAACAGCATCTCCCACCTCCACAGTTTTGTCGCCTTTATCTATAGCCTTCCCAATGCATGCCAATAGAAGATATTAGAGATCCCAAAGAATATACATAATATCTATTGATTCATAGATAACTGATGCAGTGTTCAGTGAATATCGAGGATAATTGTGGCAAGGAATTTGTTTTTCAGTCAAAAAGAACTTAGCACGATTGCAAAGATTAATGTGCCTAAAAATATGTGAGCCCCCACAAAAAAAAAAAAACACATGCATAAACCTGAAAAAATAAAAAACAATAATAATAAAAATCCCTGCATGTGATATGGCATACATAAGACATAAGGTGATCATAATACCAAGGGTCCAACATGGAACATGGCTATGCAAAACATGCACAGATAACATGGCTGAAATGGTGGATCACAGGGGCTGTACTGGTGGATGCTTGTAAACTCATCGATATTTTTCCAATAACTTCAGCTTGGCATATTTAAGCTTCCATATTTATAATGATGAGTAATCATTCATAGTAATCAGCCACCAGAATGAAATAACCAACATAATTTAAATAGACAATGTAACCTAAATCATATATTGGCAAGGTTAACTTGTGAGAATAACACAATACTACAAATTTGCTAGAAAATGAGTGCAAGACCAACAAATTGGAGCATTCTAGTGAATACTAAATAATATTAATTTGTCTCGTATCTCTTGAAAAGCAAATGCACACTGTATTGATTTGTACAGCACAAGAAATTAAAGAAAACAATTATCTAACGCTTTGGTTGTTAGATATAAAAAAAAAAATGAATTAAATTATTCTTATCTGCATTCTGTGAGCAGAACTGCAAAGAAAAGATACCTCCATGCAATCTTCGTCTGACTCATCACTGTCACTTTCATTGTTACTCTGTTCACCTTCAGTATCCTCTTCATCCTCATCCTCATCCTCCTCTTCATCCTCTGATGCATCTAACCATTCAGATTCAGATGCCTGATTGTTTGTAAGAAGGAAAGGAATTAAAGGAATACAATGAACTTTTACATACAGCTAGACGAAAAGGCAATTATCTGCCCAAAGATAACTTGTATCATCAAAAGCCATGAACTGATAGTTACCCAAAAAATACTAAGACTTCCATTATGGAAAACAAGAGGAATTTAATATTATAGTCTGACATCAATATGGAAAATTATAATGAATGCAGTTACCAGAGGCCATGATATGGAAAATGCTCAAATACTTATCTGCCTCTAGTATGAACAAACTGTCAGCAACAGCAGATTTAATTACAATAATGAGTGACTACAGAAATTTGGAACAAAATATGATGAGATCATAAGAACAGGTGAGCAAAATTAATTATCGAGCATGCAATTGAACTTTCGGTGAGTTTATTTCTCTATCGTAAAAATAATGAAAAGGACTCAACAACATGAGACATTGAACAGCATCCATCAGCCCTAGAAGGCTAGAAACCTTAGGAAACAAGTAGCTGTACTTTGATGGCTTATAACCAAAAAAGCCTATGGAATACATTACCATCAACTAAACATAAAGCGATGAAAGGCAACAGAAAACCATTATTCACAATATTAATAATATCTCGTTATGCCTCCCCGTTGCTGTCCACCTAGCACACTAGCAACATGATGTCAGGCGGATCATTTTTCCCCATATCAAAACAAATGTAAAATATTCTTAATATATATAATGGATACATTGATATAGAAACATATCATGGACTTATCGTGTACCTAAAATCATTTTTGACATATCAACCAATTTGCTTCCATCAAATCACACAACTGGGGAATGCATGCAAACGAAATTAGATATCCATGAAATGATTGGTGATTCAATGTGTCATCAAATGTCTTCAAATACCACTTGAGTTTCACTGGAAAATGTCACTTTCACAAGTTGCCATTATATTTTTCTAAAAACAATGTCATCTTCTGACATAATGCAGGACACTGCTTGCAATATAGAAGTTTATATCCCTATCCTAAGGCAATGATGTATCTAAAGTACCACTATTACAAAAACAGACAACAACCATGAGTATGCAGAACATGACAAAAATAAATAGATAAATAAGGAAGAAAAATTAAAAAGTGACAAACCGGTATTATGCATTTCCACTCATCAAGTTTGCTCAGATTAAGCATGTAGAGATCATCAAGGGTAACCTCACGGTCTTTAACTTCCATCATGCCACCATAGATGTATAATGTATCCCTTGCAACAACCACGCAAGCATTGATTCGTCCACAAGGCTTTACTGTCTACAAGTTGCAAAATTACGTGTTACAAATTAAAGAGGAAGCATATATGGAAATGAAAGAAAATTCATTGTGAATGACCAACCTCAGATGCAGTGGATGTTTGTAGATCAGGTACACTGTCATGTCCATGTATGTTCTCACCAGATACACTTGCACACCCACAATCATCAAAAGTGAGATTGCTCACCATTTGACGAGACATATCTTCAGGGCTGTATTCTCTATTAGGTGCTACCACAAACTGGTAATCTTGTCCAGTTGCATCAACACTCTCAGGGTCCTTTTCTCCACTATTGCCTTCAGTAGAGCAGACATTAGATTGTCGTTCCAACTTTTTTGATGCTTTTAGCTACAATGATGTTTCACATCAGAAAAATAATAAAATTAAATAAGAGCATTTTCATAGAGACATGCAATCCAAGGAAAAGAAGTAGCAAATGATTACTGCCACAAGCATCACTGGAAACCTGGACAGAAATCCTTAATTCCTGTTTGGACCACAAGTAGAATTTGTGTATTAATTAGATATCAGCCATCTAAGTAGCTAAGCCATGAATCGTACTTAAGGAAAGTTCAATAACTATATGGGATTCAATATTCTATTTGTTATCCAGACATCCGAAATCATAGTTACCAATTCCTTTCCTTCTCTGTTACTTTCACAGGATAATAACCACCACAAAGTTCCGAAAATATATATTCTAAGAGTAACAATGTGTAGTAACAGCTATAATTAAAAAAAAAATGCAATGGTAAGATCCTGAAATGGACTCCAAGACTTAGTGCGCATAAAAGAAAAACATCGACCATAAATAAAGACCTTATCTTTAGTCGATTTATTCTTCCGTAACTCCAAAGGATACCTAAACACAGCAGCAAGAAGACAATCAGACAAAAAGTTTAACTGCATCAGCAAACTTGATCTTTTTAGTAGATTTAGTTAGCACAATCAGCGACTTTTCCTCTCTGAAATTTTTTTAGAAAACAAAGTTTAAAGAAGACTTATTTTTCTCATTTAAACTATGGATAAAGACATGGTTTAATAGCAGATGCAGACATGGCTAGGTAAACAGGATTCAAGTAGCTCATGCTATTAACAGGTATAAGGCCTAGCCAATCATCGTGTGATTTTTAGACTACAAATAACACCACACTAAATCTGAAGAACTTAGAAAAGAAACAGTACCATCGATGACAATCAAACTGGAAACCATAAAGCTCATTCAAGAACAAACTCATCAGCATTTCACCTGCAAGAGGCGGTGAAGAAAAAGATAAAAGACATTGTAAGAAACATCAGAGTAAAGTTTGAGAAAACGACAATCTATGTGGAAAATGTTTAATCTGGATTATCATGGAACTCCAGTGACCTATAAGTGAAAATCTAAAAATAAGTTTGTAATATTTATTTTATATTTTTCACACGAATTTTCATGAATGAGACTCCTGAAATGTGAATCCTCCAATTTTGAATTCTAATTCCAAAGAAATCCATAGTCTATCCATTTCACACAAGAAATCAGACCCTCAAATGAAATTAAAACCATCATCATAAGTTGCTTCCCACCTAAATAGGGTCAACTATATGGATAAATTTATATGAGGTCACCATTTCTGACCATCTTAGGTTATATCCTTAGTGAAGCCAAGCACTTCGTATCTTTTCTAAAGACATCTAACCATGTTCTTTCCATTCTTCTTTTAGTTCTCTTGTGCCTTTTTATATTCACAAATTTACTCTTAATTATTGTAGTTTTTGATCTTTGTTGCTCATGACCGAACAACCTAAGTTGACCTTCTCTTCTTTTATTAACTATTGATTCTACTTTTAGATTATCTTGAATTACTACATTTCTCATTTCGTCCTTTCTTGCTTTACTACTCATCCACCTCAATATCCTCATTCAACTACACATCATATGCATACATTGTTCTTTGACTGCCCAAAATTCTACCATATAAAGCATAGCCAGTATAATAGTCACCTGATTTTTTATTAATTTAATTGGCACGTGGTGATCACATAAAATTCTTGATAAACAACATTATTTCTTCAACCCAATTTTGTCCTTGTCAATTTCTCCACTTGTGTGAACTACAGATCCTAGATTCCTAAAATGATCGTTTTATGGTACTACTTAGTCTATGATTTAAACTAGTTTCCCAAGTATATTCTTATTAACATTAAAGTTATATTTCATATATATGGTTTTCGCAACTAAGTCTAATACCCAAAGATTTTAAATCATCTTGTCATTTATTTAGCTTCAAAGTTACATCTTACCTTGTCTCACCTATCAAAAATATGTCATATGCAAATAGCACCTTGTCCTATAAATGTCTAGTAAGCTTACCCGAAGAGATAAGGGCTTAAAACCAAACCTTGATATAAACCAATAATTTTTGACTCACTCACTTCTCCACTCATAGTCCATAAATTTATTATAGCTCCATCAAACATATGCTTAATAATATTGATATATTTATTAGTAACTTTTTTCTTTCTTAGCGTTTGTTGTATTGATTCCTTAAAGACCTTATTATATGCTTTCCATAGGTCAATAGAAATAATATGGGCGTTCTTCTCTCTCTATATATGTATATATATATCTTCATCAATCGCATAAGAAAATACTTCCAGCAGTCAATCTTCTCAACGTAAAACCAAATCGAATTTCCAAAATATTTATTTTATATCTTAACCTTTGCTCAAATACTCTTTCCCAAAACTTTATAGTATCACGCATGAGTTTTAAACTACAAAAACACCATTGCTTTGTATTTCTCCTTTATTCTAATAGATCAATAAAACAGTATTTTTCCTCCATTTATTTGGATTTTTTTTTATCTAAAAATCTTATTAAATATACTCATCAACCAATTTTTACCTATATCTCCCATTTTCTTGCAAACATTGATTAATATATTATTTGGTCTTATGGCTTTTCCTATTTTTATTCATCTCATGGCTTCTTTTACTTTTCAATATTTTAATTCTATGGAAGTAGGTGGCATCTTTAGGTTTCTTTACATTTATGCTTCGTCTAATCATATAATTTCCAATGAATCGCTAACTAATAAACTATAGAAATAATTTTTCATTGTTCCTTAATTTCATCATTGTCGATCAGGACTCTTTCACCTTTATTTTTAATGCGCTTATAACATGAGTTCACTCTCCACCCTTTGTTCTTTTAATTTTTCCAACTTGAATATGTCTTTTTCACCTTACCTAGTTAAAAATCTATTGTAAAGATTATCATCAGCCTTATTTTTTGTTTCACTTATGATCATAAGCCAATTTGAATGCCTGCCCATCATTTTGCCTCTTCTTAAATTTTACTCGTTTGTCATTAATAACCTTGAACATCATGGTTCCAACACAGAATTTCCTTATTCAAGCATTTACTAATTTTACATATCCCTAATATGCCTCTACCTAGGTTTGTAATATATTCTACCATCTCATTCCACATTGATTCTAATTCAACATCTTTTTTATTGTCCTATTTTCCTTCTATCATCATTTTATTAAAAATGTTCCATGTTGCCTTTTTTTCCAAATTTCACCATTTAATTTTAAGTTATATTAGTTTTCTTAATATCAATAACCTATGTTGCATGGTTAAACTTTCACTTGATACGACCTTACAATCCCTACATAATGATTGATCCACCCTTTTAGAAAGAAGAACATGGCCATGATCAATTTCATCCAGCAGTTAATAATAATAATAGTAATAATAATAATAATAATAATAATAAT
>JAYJMB010060711.1:94002-105488 GCA_036873735.1 Pouteria campechiana | reverse complement strand
TTTATAGAGTTTCTTATTTATTTACATGTTGTTATAATTATTTATAAATTTTCTGATTAACTTATGTGCATGTTATAATTATCTATAAAGTTGACCATTTAATTATATGTATGTGTTTTTAAGATATAAAAACCAAGGTAAATGTTTTATAATTATTTTATTAAAAATAAATTTAATTTTCCAGCTATTATGGTTGGTCGATTAGTTTGTCATATAATTATTTATAAATTTATATTATTAAATATGAAATTAATTTATTGAAAATAAATGTTATTTAACGATATTACATATATTTGAATATTATGCATATATATATATGATTATGTAATATTTATAGCATACCTTTAGCAATATTTTTATGTTATAAAATTCCTTTATTGTTGTATATGGCATTAATATATATCCATATTTATCATAATTTATTTTGAAGTTTTATTGAAAATTTTCTAACTTTTTTATGTTTTAATTTTTTGTATTTTAGCAAAATTGTTTGGCAAATTTATAGATAATTTCTCCTAAATCAGCAAAACTTTTTTAGGGGCTAACACAATTTCCTCTTTCAACAAAATTATGAACACTGATCAAGAGTACACGATAAAAAAAAATGATGACATCAAAACTAAACATCAGGAAGGTATTATGGCTTTAATTATGAGTGAAAAGAGTAGGAACCTTGTTCCACTCCCAAGTCCTTGGATCAAGGGACCACATATCAGAATGAACGACTCCTTTCTCAGAGCCATTTTTATCCAATGAAACTTCCTTGGAGTATCCACCATATAGGAATACCTGCTCATGGAAGCCAAAACAAGGTAAGATGTGCGAACAGTTTCCTTTTCTTATGAAAAACTAAGGTATGTTAGCCTAGAAAGAGACAACAGACAAATAATAAAAGAACTAAGAAGTATTTAGATATGCATCATGAGTAAGCTGTCAAATTACAAAAGATAAATTGGCTGATAGGTTCATTTCATCCAATTCACTACAAATTGAGGTTCAATAAATCAATGTAGGCTGTCTATGAGGGTGTTTGGCTGGGGGGAAGGGGAATTGAAAGTATGGGATGGCGTCAACCATAAAGTGAATAAAGTTACAATAGATAGAGTTAATGAGTTGAATATATAGGCAATGATAGGGAAAAACATAATGTTGTTCTTATAGGTATATATCAAAACAATACCTTAGGTAATGGAATTTTCTTGGAAATGGAACCTTTCATTTCATTTCCATCAAATCAAACAACCCCCACATGCTACTTTATGATGTCCACCATGTTTCATGTTTTTAGAATTTTAGTATCACCAACTTTGAAAATTAACCTGTTGTTTACTAATGACTTTAATTTCTTTATACCCGTTTGAATTTTAGGATAAACAACATTGAAAATTAACCTGTTGTTCACTAATGGCTTTTATTTCTTTGTGTCTGTTTGAAGTTCATATATAAACTTAAATGTTAAGTTTCATCAACAGTGACACTACATTTCTTCTCTTAGGTCATATTTACCATTTAATAAAACAAAATACGATCAACGGTTACACTCCAATGACACACAATGAATAACTCTTCTAAAATGCAAACATCATATGCCTGCTTTTTTTATGTTATCTTTTATGTTTGGGGCATTTGTAGATATACCTAAAACTTTTGCTTGTAATTGCAGATATGCCTATATTTTTGAAGTATTAGCAAAAACGCCCACAAATTTCAAAAAAAAAAATTGCAATTATGCCAATTCCATTAATCACTGTTATGATGTCTCTTAGTTCTAACCAAGTGTTCAGTTTTTTTCATAATTCCTAAATTACCACCTTTCCCCATCATCTAACCTCACCACACCATCTCTCATTTCTTCTATGCCATTTTTCCCCAAAATTCAGAATCTTATTTCCCTCGTTTCTTCCCAAATCTCTCAATTTGAAGTTTGCTGATTCAGTGTTGAGCTGTGGCTGTGGGCATAAGAGTTCAAACCACCTATTTTTTGACACATTTTTGGTATTGAACCTTGTTGGAGTGATAGTATGTGGCAGAAGTGTGGTTGATGATTCAGATTTAATAAAGAATGGCTAGATTCAGTGGAACTGCAGTAAACAAGAGGGCAGCCGATCACAGAGGTTTGCAGTGCGCAGGTGTGCTCGTGCATATGGCTGGATCTGCTCTGATTGGAGTGGTCAGATCTAGAGACTAGGAGGACAAACTGAGCAGCAAATCTGCAGGTGGTGCATAACATAGCAACAAATCCCCAATAGGCTTCGAGTTATCCACAAATTCATGAATCTAACAAATGCCACAAATCCACCAGAGAAATGGCACAATTGGTCTTAAAAAATTCCTAAGCAGACGAATGAAGCATGCAAAGAAAATGCACAAGCAAACAGAACTAGAAAGCCATGAATAGAGCCAATATAACACAATTAGATGGAACTGATTTAATTAAAAATATTTCCAGTGTACTTGCCTCATCTTGATGGACAAAAAACTGAAAACCACTCCTAGCACTTGGCCACATGCATCCAGGCTTGCCTTTTATTTCTTGCCACTACAGTGCACAATCACAGAAACAAAATAAGCAACAGCCGGGATTAAAAAAAAAATCAAATCAAAGCAACAGCTTTGTATGACAGAACAAAGGAATCTTCACCTTGAATTGATCCAGATCAAACACATGCAAATCATTATAGTACCTGCACATAAAAATGACCAAAGCTCCATTAATAATAAATGACAAACAGAAAAGAGAAACTCATCCAACATCCCATTATAACTTTTGTAATTGAATACCAAGGCACAATCTCAGGCACACCGTATTCATGATTTGGATTGGAAATAAAGTTGACAGTGAATCCTACTCAACACTAATGCTCAGCATTCCATTGCAATGACAAGAACTGCAGATCATATTAGTTTTTCAATTCTATGGATGCATGATGGTTCCAAAAAAACTGCATAGAAACTGACCAAGCCTTTCCAAGATGAAAGGAGAGCAAATGCTTCTGTGCATCCAACCTAGTGAACCATCTATATTCCACACTCATCTCTCATATCAAATGTCTCAATTGACATATGGTTGCTTCTCAACCATTCCCTTCTAAAATTATATTGGACTGTCATACATTTCACAATTTTTTAGGATACCCAATGGACGCATAGAACGTTATTGAGGCATAATCTCTTAAATATGCATTGCTCCATCAGTATCAACGGAAAAGATAATTATGCCCACCTAAGTATCATGCTCACAGACTAGGATCATTGTCAAATAGGAAAACTAGTGATTGTGATATGAAGCATACATATGAATAAAATAGTTGCATGCATCTTATCTCTTAGTTGTTATTGCCCTAGCATATTGAAGTTGCAAGATGTGTTATAGGCATGGATGGCCAGGCATGATCTCTTAAAAATTTGGCTTCTTTCCATTCTGAGGGTTGCACAAGGAAATAAAAGAACCAGACACAAGCTTATCAATTTCATCAGCACTTCAGTAGAACTCCAAAGTTCCTTATTAAGGGAACAGATCCAGCTCTGCACAGCACCATTATCCAATATCTAAGGACTGGAGAAAGTTACTGGCGTGCATAAAGACATCAAGTAACTTCTTTGGAGGGAAAACACATCAATGGCTTCTGCTCGAATGAGAAGAAAATCAACTAAAACGATGCCTGCATTAACAAAGTGGTCAAGCATAAAGCTGATCCAAGGTTGCCATGATACTATTCTGTGGAGTTGAACCTTGCCATCTTAGTAGAACAACAAGATAAAACTCTCTGAATGATCACAGACATCTTCAGATGAATGAAGAAACAAAAGAAGTGGAATTGGGACAAATTAAATTGAAAAGAAAGATTACGGATTTATGAAAGCTCAAAATAACAACAGATATATAAGAGCACATCTAACACCAACCAATCATAAAATTTGCTGATAATAAAGAAAATTAAGCTGTGGGGCCTTCATGACATTCTATGCAAGACAGGACAAAAAAACAACCTTACTTCTCTGAGTGTGTCATAAAAGCCACCAAACACTATGATCTTGTGCTTGTACAGTACCTGTTACACATAAGAAATCCAATAAAACTCAGAAAACTTCCATATGGAAACATGTTACTCGAAAGTGAAAAGTAGGCAAGCAAAACATTTCGAACCATATCTAGTTCATGTCATGGAAAATATACGAATTGAGCAAGCAACAGATTAAACAATATAATGAGCGCCCAAATGCTGACAATTCAAGGAGAACTGCCCAAATGCTGGAAACACAAGGGTAGATTATCTTTTATTTCTCTTCTTTTCTTTTATCAATGGAAACCATAAACAGTTGACATTGACATGAAAGATTCACAAAAAGTTAGACAAACAAATAGTAGGCTTACAATGGTCGAATGAGCAAAAGCCTGCACAGCTTTCGCAGAGATAGTGCACAAAGTTCACTGGATACAGTTTTACCAACTCAAATTGCAGCATCAATTCTTGATGGGTGATGATAGGCCTCAACCTTATATTAGGAAGCTCCAACTGCCGAACTCCATGAAAAAAATATGAGGTTGAGGCCTATCATCACCCATCAAGAATTTATGCTGCAATTTGAGATGGTAAACACTGTATCCAGTGAACCTTGTGCTCTATCACTATAACAGCTGTGCAGGCTTTGGCTCATTTGACCATTGTAAGCCTACTATCTGTTCATCTAACCTTTTTGTGAATCTGCCATGTCAATGTCGACTGCTAATGGTTCCAGTTAAAAAATAAAAGAAGAGAAAAGAAAATCTACCCTTGTGTTTCCATCATTTGTTGGTTCATAATTTGGTGAGCCACATGAATGTTGCCCTTTGAAATACCAACTCTCAAAAAAGTAACATAGAATAAACACCCTAAGTCAATCATGTACCATGATTCTACACAGCAATTTCATCTTCAGGGGCTGATCCATAGCATCCAGGTTATAAAGATGCAAGCATCCAATATATTTGGGGGAACCTAAACATTCCAACCATCCAATGATGCCAATGGCTCTAATCAAAATATCTTGAGAAGAAAGATGCAAACTATTATTCTAGCCACCTAAAAAATGCCTTTCAGGTAGCACCGTTCACTCAAATGAGATGTTTTCAAAGTTGATTAGCAATACTTATTTAACCATGATGCAAATCCTTATGTGAAACAGTGAAAATAAAGAGGATTATAGATAAATCTGTTTAAAGACTTATTAATAAAGTAGGAAATCTTAGAGGATAATTTAGTAGAAAAATTATTTGGCAGTACTCTAAACTCAACAAAGTCGTGCGGCTTCCCCCTAAAGCTAGGTTTCAAAGACTTTTAGAAAGCTGTTTCTCAAAGAATGTGGCTTTATGGTAATCAGCAAACTCTATTAACTAAACATCAACAAAATTCAGGAAACAGCTTCCTTGGAAAAGGAAGCCAAGTCAAACAAGCCCTTAGAATGGCTTAAGAGAGTTTTCTCCAGTGAATAGATCACACCATTAACCAGGCAAACTGTTGAAAGCAAGGCCTTCTATAAAATCAAAGTGAAAGATAACATGGTTAAACGTGGTTTTATGTCTAAAAATGAAACCAGATCAAAACATTCAATAAGGTAGGGCTACAACTCAAGAAGTTGAGAGAAAAATACTAATTGGTTTCAGCATTCCCTTGATATAATTATAGGCAGACTTAACAGTTGAGGCTCATTTTCGGGCTTAGCAGAAGATGACTTTATGCATCATGTGGTTCACTTCTGTCCAAACCATAAAATTAATTTATTTTTTTTTTCAAAAAGACCCATTGTGAAAATTGGTTCACAGGAGAATGGTTCCCAATAAAGCAGAATGCCACATTTTGCAAATCTTTAAGGAGATATAGCTCTGAACAGAGATGTAGAAACATGTATTTTACCACAGATATAATCAATAATTATATTGTATTGCCCATCTAAGAGAACACTGGGAGAAATAGAAATATATAGAAATTGTACCAACTATTGCTGACTTAGCAATACAGATATTATTCCAGAATCCAGATATTAATGAATACACAGGGATAACTAGAAAACTCAATGAAAATATGCACCAGGAACAAATTGGTTCATTGCAGATGCTTGTATGTCTGTTTTGATCCTTCAGTGCAAAAGTACTGTAAATAATCAGCAGAAGGCAATATTTTGATCCTTCAGCGTGGAAGGCAAGTTCTCTGTCAAATCCATCTCAAATGCATTTTCTATAGCCAAAATCTTTGTTTCCAAAGACTTACACTTGTCCAAGATTTTTCTCCAGATAACCTTGAGCCAAAATATCCTAATTGCCATCTATTGCCAACTAATTAGGCCCCGCTTTTGCAAGCCATTGCATGACGGGCAAAGAAACTGAAGAAAGAAGATCGCAGACATAAATGTGCCTCAAAAAGAAGTCCTTGATGCTTAGAGATCTACTGCACCACAAACCCAGCAAATTCAAATGTCCAACATGCATATTCGACATGGAAATCATTTGGTTAGCTCAAATTAAATGAAAAATATTTTTCAAATCATAACTGTTGCAAAACTGCCAGCAATCAATTCAATCATTGACTGTCTACCTCACAAGACACACAAAGTTATTCTTTCATTTGAAAGGATATAAAATATATTGATAAAATAAATAAACCAAAAATGAGGGAGGATTTGGTCAATTGTGACATAAAATACCATGCGATGGCCTGAACGAGCACTTGGGCAACCCTTCAAAAGTATCTGCTCCCACTGATTTGACTTCAAATCAAACATCCAAAAGTCCTGGAACAAGAAAGCAAATGTCCAGAACCAACTAGAACTCTGAAAAAAGAATTACTAGGGATTCAAGGCAAAATAAAAACTTCCAAATAGATATCTTGTTATTTACATTTTCCAATCTTTCTCGATTGACACCAGCTAAAAAAAAAAAAAACATGCTTGGCCCATATTCTCTGATTGAGGACCTACGTCACCCAACTAGCCTTAAAATTAAAAAAAGAGGATTCCAGACACAGAAAATCATCCATCAAGACCATTTTCAATATTATTGGAGTGAAAATTCTTTGTTGCAGACAAACTGTAGCTGAGAACCAAACATCAGAATACCTCATTTGGTCATGGACTAAAAAATTAATTTGATCAGACCCTCGCACGGGGTCATGGACTATCAATTGCTCATCAAGTTGTCAATATCTCATCCAAACCATCCACAAGATATATTTATAGTAAAAACATCTATGGGTTGTCATCAGATACATTAATATCATAAGGGTATCATACAAATGGCTTTGATGCCCTCATACAAATGGCTTTAATGCCATGTCAAATCAAAGACAAGGTTGTCCTCTTTTACCGATGGTGTGCATTTTCCCTTGGAGTGTTTCCATTCATGTGTATAAAATGATTTACATATGGTGATGAATTTCAGGTTGATGCTTTGGCATGACCATTGGTTAATGTGACCCCATCCACACAACACTACAAGCATGAAAATGGCCATTTTCACCTCTTCCATAGGGAAATATTTTCATCGGGAAAAAATTTTGTTATAAGCAAATCATCGTCTGGGGAAATAGCCAGAGGGCAAAGAATACTTAATTCAAATGGCAACTGCTAAACATATGTAAAAAATAAAAATAAAAAATTATACCTTTAACATATCTAGATTTTAGACTAAGGCAAAAGGCCAAAATCAACTACAATAAAGACTGGACCAACTGTTAGCATAGCATCAAAAAATTGAAGGCCAAGATAACAACCATTAGATAAAGTCTGGTCCTACTTCGTTGATAAAATGTCCATTCAGGATGAGTTTGGTTATGTGAAATTTTGCAAATTTGCGAACCAATTTAGACTGATTAGTATGCAATCTCAAGATCCCTGCTAAAACCAAATGAACCCTTTTAACCACATGGGCAGAGATGCTCTTGGATATGAATCTTTACTGGCGCAGATATGGTGCAATTAAATTTCAAGTGCACTGCACGATTACACTTTCCCTGTCTAGCCAACCTTGAGTTTGGAACAGAATCATCATCACATTCTCTTTATAACCAAACTCAAATTTAGACAAGCATGTTTTGTTATGACCAAAAACAACCTATTTAAATAAACAGCCAAAAATTTTATGTTAACCTTGATTTGTTATTGGGAGTATCATCCTAGACAGAGTAAATGAATTCACAAGAAGTTCATGGTTGCCAAAAAAAAAGTAGTTGAACAGTTAAGGGTGCCAAAAGCAACAATTAATAGAAATAAGATGAACATATCAGCCACAAGAAGTTACCTTGTAGTGATGGAAACGCTCTTGATTTGGGGAAGTAAACTCACCACCTGCATTTAAAATTGAAATAAAAGATCAGCATATATCCGTTTATTCTTGATGGGTTGAAAAAGACACTAGAAACAAAAAAGTGTACCAAAAATGTAAAGATAATTCTTCCAAGTAACAGCCTGATGCGCACTTCGAGGAGGTGGACTGTTAGGGCTTGAAATCAACTTCCATTCACACTTTTCTACATCATACCTATAAAGGTCACCATATACAAATGTCTAACAGCGGAAATTTAATCAGTGATAGAATCACCATCTGCATCCATCAAATTGTAAAGAAATAACATATGCATCTTTCAAAAGAAATTTAAAGTGAACAAACAATTTCATTTAGCACAACCAAGTAAAATACTTCATAACCTAAAGATCATTGAAGCACTCACCTTACAACCATTGTAAAATTCACCCCCATACAAAATCAACTCTGTCTCTTTTAGAGGATTAACATTAAGCTACACAAAATAGACATGATCATGTCTTAGTTTATAAGATGATTCCAGCCAAAATAAAGAAATAAACAGTACAAAAATAAACCAAAATAAGAGGATATAAATTAATAAATGCATTAAGCCTGTAGAAACATCACATAATTTAAAAAGAAACAATAATAGTTGTGTAAAATTAGAGATCTATGAAAGGAATGATTGACATTTAAGAACAATATTCCAATAGTTTCCCACCACTGACAGTTTGTGAACTCATCCCACCAGAAAACCATGGAGGTAATATGCAGTTCCTCACATACTGACCATTGGAACATCATTTTGCAATCAACTGAGTCAACCATGGATCTTGACAAGAGTATTCACAGGTGATACATAAATGAACACTAAGATCTACACTCAATCCACATGGTTCAGTAGTTTAGTTACAACCACTTTAGACCATTAATCATAACCGACAAACATGCAGGGATATTTCAGTCATTGATTTGCAAAATTCTTGCATCAAAATGGTCATCATCAGGTCTTCATAGAGTGCTTGCAAATAATGAGATCAAAATATTTTATTTATTTATTTATTTTGCACATCACCCTATTGGACCCACCAATTGCAGCTTCTCTCTCATCATTTTGAAATACACCTTTATGTATTAATTTGGGTGGAAGGGCATAACTGTCATTCTTCTACATCTGGAAATAAATCTTATTCACTAACATTCATGCACTTTGGTCTGCAAAAATTTTCTGGTTGTAGTTTACGTAAGTAAAAAAACATACACCAAACCTAGCCCTGGGGTTTATACTCATCAAACCCAGCCTAGGGCATATGGTCATTTTTTTCAGCGGCATTTCAATCATTTTACACCAAATTGAACAACAGCTGCCAAAAGCAACCATCCATGTCCTATGAGGGCTTTCAATTCAGATTTGGTCACGAGTAGATGTTAAGTGGCAGGGCCACAGTGGCACTATTTTTAGGTTTATAAAACTTCAAAACAGAATCATGTGAGTGGCCGTGAATAAATATCATGTTTGTGGCTTTACTAACCAGTATCTGAACTTTTTAAGTTACAGCACACATAAAAAGGTCTCTAAAATCACAAGATCAGACATCTCTTGACAACGAATTACAAACTTAAAAAGAGATTATCATTAAAATACGGAATAACATGTCCAACTTTCAAAAGATTCCTCAATGAATTTTCATAACATTTTCTGATGATATGATTCTTTCTGGTGACCTACTAATTTCTATTATTTGTGTCAAGACTAAAGTCATCCCACTTGTGTAGGGTTGGGATTCACAAAAAGTAATAAAAGCTTTAAATGCTTCATGCTTCTATACACATGAGATGCACAATTTACATAGATCACAGCTAGAAAATTGATTTTTGTGCTTTCATGATAACTAACATTAATTACAGCACATTACCGAAGAGATAGCCCTCAAACTAAAACTCCGCCAAGAACTAACTGAGAAAAGTGTCAGCACATTCAATAAAAAAGCATTATTTCTTTTCTTTTTTAACTAGAAGTTGTTTCTCCAATTGGATCCGATTAACTGAAGCACAACTGTGACCACTGAGAGGATTTTAGTACGAGATGTGCAGCATTCAGAGCAAGCTTGAACACAAACCTCACTACAAATAAATGATGCTTTCATACACCAACTTGAATGGGTTTTGTCCAGCCCACAACTTGGCTTACCAAACTTCCTAATTAGATTTGGTACTTCTTGGTGGATGTCCTATATCAGAATTTACAAAGCGGACCATCTTCATAATCCCCCTGATCCAAAATGTAGAAGAGTGATATTCACAAAGTCTGCCTTCTCCCAATTCAGTCAGAATTTTTAGAGGCAATGGAACAACTGCAAAGCATCTTCTTTCCAAGACGAGATATCAGCAAAACCTGTCTGGTCATAATCAGTTCAATTGTACCCAAAAATATCTCAGCTGCATATCCACGCCATGATTTCTTCTCCATGAAATCTTGGAAAATCCAGGAGCATATACAATTCCACATGAATGTTCTTCTTTCCTTCACACACCATCACCAATGCTTCAAGCATGGGGCACAGGCTACACTATAACCCTTCAGTTGTTTCTCCTCCTCAATGATGACAGGTGATCCAAACTCTTGTTCAAGAGCCAGTTATCAGTCACCAATCCCATTAAACCCACTGGAATGATTATAACAAATCCCTTTATGTTGCAGAAGTTCTTGCAATTAGAGTTCCTAGGAACCACATACCCTTAACCATCACCGTATATCAGAATCTTAAAACCAAGATGACATAATTCGTGTATTGGACAATATAAAATGGAAAAACTGAAAAGAAAATAACAAAAGGCAGAGTACCCTTCCATTTCAAGGGGGTTACACCTAAAGTATAAAAGCCAAAACTGAATCTTCTGTCCAGTTCCCAAAAAACTTTCCTAATCCTGGCTATCCAAGAACAGAAAGTGCAATCTCATTATTTAATCTATAATCCTTCAAATATTCTTCATTTCAATTGACATAAAACAACAACCAAAAAAGGCAGAAGACAACCGATCTCAATGTCACAATGCGAAATCGCATTCTAACAGTGTCACAAAAGGACACGAACCACAGCGGACTCAAACGAATCCGCGAAAGCTTTCACAAATAGCCTAAACCATCAAAACTAGTCGTTGCTGCAGTTTCAAATCAGAAAGTCGCCAGAATAAAAGAATTTCGAAG
>JAYJMB010060711.1:78587-93902 GCA_036873735.1 Pouteria campechiana | reverse complement strand
AAATAGCCTAAACCATCAAAACTAGTCGTTGCTGCAGTTTCAAATCAGAAAGTCGCCAGAATAAAAGAATTTCGAAGTTGTAAACAATAGAATAGTAAGCGAGGAAGAGAGAGAGAGAGAGAGAGAGAGAGAGAGAGAGAGAGAGATGTACATACAGAGCAGTTGGAGCGAGGGGTGGGAGCAGGAACATCATCCTCGACGTGGACTTCCTTCTTCTTGGCTTCTTCCTTCTGTATGCTCAACTGCCAATGAAAATCATCCATTTCAGACAACGTAAGTAACGAAAAATGCTTATAAATGGCAAGAAGATGATGAGCATGGAAAGTACTAAGATTGCATCAATGTCGTCTTCTTCGGAGATCTTTTTGGCATCCCTGCGGGCTCTTTTCTCCTCTGCTTTCGCCGTCTTCTTCTCTGTCTTCTCTTTTCCCTTTCCTGGCTTCTTTGTTTTCTTCCCCATCTCTCTCCTTCGAGTGATGTTGCGACGCTGCGTTCCTGGGTTTTCCCGTTCAAATGTGATAAAGTGGAGAGGGAAGGGTTTATTTATTGTGAAGAGTCCCGAGAGAAGATTCTGAAAGGCAGGTTTCACGTCAGGGTTGGACAGAGCCGACAGGCCAAAAGAAAAGGTTTGAATTGGATCGCGCTGACTCGGGTCGGGTCTACGCAACCTAACCCCATTTGCCAAATTTTTTACTTAAATTTAATTTTAGAGTTATCTGCGTTTTACCCTTTAACTTCTTTAACTTCTTTACTTTTGAATTTTCTTCCCATTAAAATTTTAAATTGCAGAATAATTCCTGACTATGAAAATATTTTGAAAAAAAACAACCCTTCAGCATTTTTTGTAATAGAAAGTTCCCATTCTAGCCTTTATGTGTAATATATTTCTATAGTGGAAATACTCAAAGTAAGATCCATACAGCTAATATGACCCACTAGCTATCAAGATTAGGTCATGAATGATTGATAGACACCTTTAATGGCCCTAATCATATTAAGGTAGATTATAAAGTTCAGTCAAAATTTAAACATTTAAAAATACTCATTTAGCCAAAATTTCAATTTATGGGATCTACCTCTATGATTTAATTTACTATCTATCAAAATTAAGTAGAGCATAATCTAAAAGTACCTCTATTTGACTTTAATCAAGTCTAAATAAGCTACGAACTTATGTCAAAATTGACCATTTAAGGAGCATTTTATATTTTTTAAAAAATTAGTTGGTCAAAATTTAATTACGTGGGTCAAAGATGCAATCTGCAAAATATTTTTATAATTAGGTGTGAATATACAAAATCGATAATTATGAGGTAAAAACTGTAAACTTAAAAGTTGAGGAAGTTACATGCAACTCTATTTTTAAAATTTTAATTTAACCCTAACCCATTGGTTTGAATTCAGGTCGACAGTGAGAATCCGAAAACTGAAAAACGAACATAGTTTGGACTTTACCAACGACACCTGTGATGGGTCCCACAGGAGATGCGCTCCACCTCTAGGGCATGCGAGGGCACTAAGCCAGAAAGATACTTTAATAAAATTATTTTTAACATTAAAAGAGTATTTTTTTGCAATTTTAGAAAGTTTTGCGGTTATTTATAAATAAAAACAAGGCTTTTATACATTTTTAAAATCTAAGGGAGCTATTGGTAAAGTTGAAGATGCCACCATCTTAAAATTGTTGGTAAATAATGGGGAAAAAAAAATAATTCAATGGCTTATTGGTTGCTTACTTTTTATCTGTTCCAACTTCCCAATTCATTTGTGCTTACAAGGTTACCAGGAATCGATTGGCGGATCGAAGAAGACTAAAGTAGAAGAAGAAAGCTAGAAAATGGGTGTGGCTTGCAACCTTTGCTGCTATCTGGCACCCTGTAAATTGTTATTAGACAGTGACGGTTGCAGTGAGATGAACAACAGCAGCTACCAAACAAGGGGATAGATCTCATAAAAAGGCTTAGATCTCGTAAAAGCATCATAATGGCCCAAAATGAAAAGACCCCAACAAGATTTCAATGAAGCCTACCATATTGAATTACAACCCTAGATTTCTTGAAACCAAAATTTGGGTTATTAAGAAAGCTCTCTTAAAAAAAGATTTATGATCATATACTTTCTACCTCTCTTGTGAAGGACCTTGAAATTCGTCAACCAAATCAGATTAACCCACCACTGCAAATGCAACCATATACTATTCTAGAATTTCAATTTTTCTATCATCTGACAACTTCAACAGCACTAGTCAGCTATGTGTAGTTAATGAGATTCCACAACGAATTGGAAAAATTCAAGTGCATACAAAATCAAGTTCAGTTCTTGAACCGTGGTTCAATTTTTCAAATTGAAGAAACAGGAGTACAAAAGAGATCCAATGCAACTGAGCAAGGTCCTTTGCCTTCAATTAGTTTTTACAAGAAAATGTGGAGTACATGTCAATGATTGTGAATTCAAAGGGAGCCTAGTAACGGGCCCGTGTACATGAAAATACAGTACAAGAAGCGGCATGAAATTCTTCCAAATTTTGAATTGGATTATGTGACAGTAACCGAAATTCTAGAAATTCTAAAAAATACATCATAGGAGTATGTAGGAAAAAATACCCCACCTGATGTAACAAAGATCTCTGACCTTCAAAGTTCTTATGCAAATAAATCAACAAGCACAATTTTGAGATTTCTGCCAGTTGTTTGTGTTCCAGGAGCTCATTACTCTGACCTCGCCTATATTGCTTTCTTCTGAATGAACCCAAGATGCAGACAAGAAATCTCTATTCTGCCACAAAAGCCATCACCTGAGCAATTGATTCATAAGATGTTGACACCTATCAGTCCAATTCAACACTATGCAAAAGCTAATCATGGAACTGCTGAGAATTTGTATTTTTGTCGGAAAATGTAGAAGAGGATCTCCGCTTGGTTCTATATACCCTGCTCCTCAGCCCATCCCCTTTACGACTTGAAAATGCCACAGAAATAACACCTAAGAAGCCTAATACAGACAGAGCCCATAGGCCTACCATCCAAAGCTTTAAAGAACTAAAAACTTCATCCTTCTTATCTAGGAGTGAAGAATGAGATGTGAAATCTGGTAAGGATAACTTCCTTATTCTTTGCAAGCTACTGTCAGCTCTCCCAGGAAACTGGTGCAGGGCAACATCTCTCTTGATCATCTCCTTTGAGTTGGTTTCGGGACTTAGGCCAGAGCAATTTTTCCTTTTGTGGTGCAAATAGAGGGCCTCGTTCAGTGTCCTCATGCATTCAATGCTTAGCTGGTCTCTCCGTACAATGTTCGCATCTGTGGAAACAATTGCTGAAGGATCAGGAGGATCTGGAAACTTGGCCCAGCATGTATTTACAATATCACTATCCCTCCAATTAGCCTTGTCAAAGCTCCAGTTTCCTACACCAAATTCTAGCCCATAATGGAAGACCCTGGGTTCAACCCCTGGTTCTGGAATGTAACCTGGGTAGATAAGTATGTCACTGCGTATTATATGCCTCAGATTCATCTGCATCAGGACACCACCAAGTCCAAGCATGTTACTCAACCAAAACAAATGATTCTCCAAATAAAACAATTTGAACAGCTAGATGATAAATGCACCTCACTCCTTTGTGACCACTTGTGTAAGTAAATTAGGCAAGGGAAAATGAAGCTAATGAGCCAGTCTCATCAGATTTTGTTGGGAAGATCTAGGTGGACCATTAAATTCAAATAATAGAAACTCTATAGAACAAAATAGAGATGATTTGGAAGTTTAAATAAAAAAGACTAAGGCCCCATTTGATGTTGCTTCTCATAGAAGTTACTTTCTCAAAATAGTTTTATAAAAAGCAACTTCTGCTGAAATAAGACATTTTGTAAAAGCTGTTTCTTAACTCATGTTTAAGAATCATGTAAATCCTTATGTCAAATAGTGAAAATAAAGAGGATTTTAGATAAATATTGTTTTAAGGACTCATTTATGAAACACAAAAATGTAAGAGAATGATTTGAAAATCATTTGTTTTGATAATAATTTCTGTTGCCCCCCCCCCCACCAACCCAAAAAAAAAGTCTGGTTCTGCAGACTTTTTATGAAGCCACTTCTCAGAACATGCAGCGTTATGGAAGTCACAAGTTGTATTTACAAATGTACTGAAGTCCAGGGAGTGGCTTCCTCACAAAGGAGCCTCCTAAAAAGGAAGCCAAGTCAAATATCAGACATTTAACTGAGAGAAACCAACACTGAACAATGCAAAAAATCTTCCATGTCTCAAGAATAGAATACAATGTTTATTACAATGTGGAAGCAAATGTATACAAACACCAGAAACTGTAGATATCGAGAATATTCATGTACACGAATAAATCCACCTTTACATCCATATTTGCTGATTGCAATGAAATTTCAATATGCATGGTATGCTGAATTCATATCCGACAAAGAAAACTTGGGAGATGGAGCATGTTCCAAGCTAAAGATAACAGCTGCACATGGAACATTTGTATTTTGAGAAATATTTGGATGCACAGAGATATCTTGGATGCATGCATGCACACCTAGATGTAGACTGGATTAGACACTGATGAGCAGCAATAGATCAGAATGGCTAAAATACCTCTGCTGCACCGAATGAGTACCCATACATCTCACTGATCCACCCACTCCCATATACGTCCCCAGTGAAATTAGTTGCATAATGAGCCTTGTCAGCACGGACCTCCTCTGTTTTATGCAGCCACAGCAGCGCAAATTCCCGAAGATCATCAATGTGCATGATTATTACACCACCAACCTTGTCACAAGCTCCAGGGTTGCGTGTATGAATCTCAGCAAGCTCATTGTCACAGCCAATTAGATACCTAGCATGCATAACAGCAAGTCAGGGAATGAAAGAAAGATAGGCAGCAACAAGGGTGTATTAGGTTTTCCATGCTATGAGCAGTACCCTTGGCATTTTGAATGTGACCAGCACCAATGATGTGAAAACTAATAATATTGGTTTCTCATGTTAGACTAAAGCCTTCATGTATGTAGGCTCAGGCAAACATTGGCACTGGTCAGGCATCCAGGTAAAGGAGACCACAACTAAGCTAGTTTTATGTTGCAGCATTCACAAGTGAGAAGAGACTCTTAAAGCCATAATTCAGATTTAGCACATGGTGTCTGGCTTTGAACCTGGAACACCAAACTACTATTGGTTCCAAATATCAATACTGTATGCCGCATCGGATGGTTTAAAAACCTAAAAGATACCACATATCCATATTGAAATTGGCAGTATATAAAACTGCATCAGTAAAAAGAATTTTTTGAGTCAAAAATTATGAAAAAATATCAAGAAAAAAGAAAAAATGATATCCACAAGAATACATAATTTATTTTGCTTTGTACATGTAATTGATGATATGTCAGTCTATTCTTACTAAGAATGATTTTTATTGTCTGTCAATTTGACTTTGTGCAACTTAATAATGAATATATGAAAATTTTTATAACGAAAATAAGAAGTAGACACTTTAAACTTATATTATTTGTTATTGTTATGATTATCCACAAACAAATAAATATGCCAATATCTTTCGTATTCAATTCTAGTCACATATTACCACTTGATATCTTTATTTCCATCAAAAATTTTGTCCTCGGCTATTTGACTTTACACTTTCATAACAAATTGGACCAGATGAGATTAGTTATGGTATATTTGAAAAAATTGATATATAAACAACAAAAAAATAATTATATGTTCATATCTAATGAAATAGATTATATACAATTGCAAAAAACTAATCTTTGAAATTTTCAAAAATATGAAAATTTAAAATTTCACTTACAAATTGAACAATAAGGCATTAAATGAGCTATATTTGAAACACAAGATGCACAAACGAAACTAACAAACATTAGTTTATATCAAACCTGCAAAAAAATTCTTCATAGTTTTCAAATTTTGAAAATTAAAAATTTAAATATAAGAACTATGAAACAAATTTTTTAACAGTTTATGGTACGAAAAACGTTCTCATTGAAATGACATAAAACCTTTATGGAAAAAACAAATGAATATCTTTAAATGGAGAATAAAAAATAAAAAATGACCAAAGTTTTATCAGTTTAAACTCAAATATTCCATAGTTTGGTCATTTTTAGCCAAACGTACCCCAATCTTTAATCCTTTTTCAATTTTTGGCAAAACCTGCAATCGTTAATCCTTGATGCAAACATAAATTTTTTTATTTCTCCTTTTCCAAAACTCAGTAAATCTTTTAAAATCAACCCTAAATCTCAAAAGATAAAAAACTATTTTGATTTACGCAAACATCTGTAATGGAGTAAAAATTTGTTTAGCATATAGTAGAGAAGGAAGAAGGACGGAAAATTTCTCCCTCTAACAGTCAAAACTAGTTATTTGATGGGGTAAATCCTATAGGGGTCACACTAGGCCCATAATGGCTGATACAGGCTGATTAAGGCTCTGGTTATTTAGGATCACTGATACAGCCCCATAACCACTAACGGTATCAGCTGGTACGGAAATGTTACCCTCACATCAGCTGATACAATACCAATATTCAAAAACATGAATCTGTCTTCCAGAATATGTCCTACATACTCATAGGGGGTCGAAACTGGATGGCCTCGTTCTGCTTTAAACTCCCATGGTGTAATAGGTCTTCTTAGAATCATGTCTGCATCCAGGATAACTATAAACTCTGCATCAATCTCCACGTGATTTAGCCAATGAAGAACAGCAGCTGGTTTATTAATAGCTGGGTACCTAACATGGCACAGAATCAATTAATGTTATATATCTAAACCAGAATCAAACAGAATCAGAGTGATGGATCTGGTGATCAAGAAATTTGCAGAAAGTTTCCCTGAATTAATCAACATCAGTCAGACTGCTTTTGTACAGTACTAAACATATTTACTCAGCCTGTTTAGTAATTAGGAAAACAGAAGATCCCTTTTCATCCTCTTTTTCTCACCCCTTTTAACTGATATGACATTTAACTATCCTCACCTATGACCTATCCCAACAACCCTACTTTGCACTTGTCATTAACTATATTTTCAATCATCACCCTTAACATCTGTGTAAAAAGCTCATCTAATTTATCCTTATTCTCTTTACTTTCAATTATTATGAGTGCCCTATTGCATCAATTCACCCTTTTTCATCCACTTTTTTCTCGTCTTTTCCTCTGCTTCTCCTCATTATCAGACAGACCCAGCAATTGATGTTTTCCTGGGCACCTATTTGGAGTGTTTCAATCAGTTCAATGAATTTAGAGTCTCTGCTGGCTTCTTAGACATGGTGGTAAGCTAGAAGCCACCTTTTCAATAAATCTGAACCCCATGTTCAAGCATGAGAAAGTTTATTACACTTGGGGGAAGTAGTTAGGCTTGATCATGGTTTCTCCAGTCTTGAGTCTCTTGACTAGCTTCTAAGGCATGGTGTAAGGTAGAACTCACCTCCTTTCACATAAGAATGCCCATAAACCCCATGGATAAATACCTCCATTCAGACGTGTACAAGAAAATGCCTGATTCCGCTGGGGGTAAAATGTTAAAGAGTTTCAACATCCAAAATGATCTTGGTGTTCATAATGGATTGAGCTCCATAGTGGCAGTAATACCACAGAACCCACTGCCTTTCCATGAATGCTCCCATGGATAAGAACTGTTCTACCACAAATTCAAAAGAAATTCCTGATAACCCAGGACCCTCGTAGACTAAGCATTTAGAGAAAGAGAAGAAAAAATTAGAATGTGCTGGATTCAACTGATAAGCACTGACCTAACAGAAATTTATCGGTAAGCACTGATCTAACGAAAATTCATATGTTCTTGATAAGAAGAAGAAAAAACAAAGAGCTGCTTGCAATTGAGTTCCTTCTATTAATCCCCAAAGAATCCATAGGATTACAATACGAATACCCCAAAACTTGGATTATATCAAAGAGCTAAAGGTTTTTAATCAATATCCTGCACCTGAGCTATTGCTTCTTCATAATTTGGGCAAACGAGTACCAACACTAAGGTCTAATCTCAGCCCATTTAGTTTAGCATATTTGGAAAAGGAATTAACTTAATATACAAATATTCTCAACTACTAACTGACTGCAATAATATTATATTAGCACAAGCTCGCTTGAATGAAGAAAATTACCAATCGCCTGTCAATGGATGTCGGCTCATCGATGGAACATAGTGAGTTGGGGCAAGATCATGGCCTTTGTATCGTTCTAAGCCTTCATCTGTGCAGCTGAGAAGACGTGTGATGTTGCCAGGCTGACCACTCAAATGGAAACTATGCATAACTCCTACAGTTTGCCAATCGAAATATGGTGAACACTCAGTGGAAAAAACAGTATGGATTTTTGGGCGTGGCCTTTCAGACTCATCATTGGTTGTTTGTACATTAGTATTCTTCTCGCTCTGTGAACTGCCATGAGTCAAGTATTTTGGTTTTGTAAGCTCAGAAAATGTTTTGCTCTTTAGGAAACTCAAGTATTTTGACCAAAGCGGCTTTGGACAGCCAACAGATTTGTGTTGTAACAGAAGGCCTTCATTTAAAGTATTAATGCATTCTATGCTCAAAAATAAGCCCCGAATTTTATCTGGATCAGTTTCCATCATTTGAACCTGTACAGAGAGAAGATTTTTAGAACTCATACATGGTTGATGAGACATTTTTAAAATTTATTTAAGGAGTCCAGGAGAGACAGATTTACTAAGAGGGCTCTGGGTCAATCTGATTTGACCTACATCGGAGCCTGTTCAGAACCTGGTAAACCCAGCCAAACAATTATCCTTAAAGTCATTAGGTTCATTGGCCATATCTGGATGTGTTAAATTCAACTAAAAAGATAGCTTTTAATCAGGCCAGTTTTCATTGACCTGAAACTGACCAATATCCATTGCCTCCCTGGAAGTCCCATGCTTACACTCCACAGCTGTGGGTTTCATGTACGTTATGCTTAGCTAAAAAGATAAAAAAGGAAAAGAAAAGGAAAAAGAGGGTGTTCATTTTGGTCAGTTCCCTTAGAAAAATGAGAAATTAAATAACTGTATAAAAATAAAGGAATAAAGAAAAAGAAAAGAAAGAACAGAAAAGAAAAGAACATAAGTTTTTCATTCAACCCATTAAGTGGAATTTTTTTTTCCATTCAACCCATTAAGCCACTTATATGAGATTTTCTGCTTGTTATGGTAATTGTTGTAGCATCTCTCATGGCAGCAACCCACACCACATGGAAGACACATGGTGAGAACGTAGTGGTTTACAATTAGATCAGTATCTTCTTGCAAGTGTTAGGCTCTAGAAGACCCAGTTTACTGAAAGCAATCTTATTGAGCCAAGAATTGCTCTTAAAGTAACATTGTTGTTTCCTCCACTTAAAATACGGGCAAAAACTATATCTTTAATGGGAAAAAAAATAGCATTGACTGTTTTCATTAACACCATAATTTACTTCACTGTAGTACAAATTCCAAGTCAAATACAAACTGATACTATCCTACTAGAGTCCTGGTTCTGTGTAAGCAACATTTAAGGTGACCTTATGTGTGAACTTAAAAGCAATCTGTCCAGTAGATGCAGTGCTCCACTTATCCAAGGGCTCAAACATCAGCTAAGAGGCAGCAGCCAATCCTTGATCCTATTGGATGCCAAGTTTCCGACCATCACATATATGTCAAATTTAACCATTAGAATGCTTCATTCGCCTTGAATAAGGACCATGCAAAAGCTATTCTGAATGTTAGATTGAATGCAGTAAAATTAAAGGCGAACAATCCTTCCCAAATTCACCTGGTGGCACTCGCCTAAATCATCAATTAGTTTGATTCTTGGACATTAGCCATAAAATATCTACCACAACTTTTAGCACGAATTTCACAAAACATCCTGTTTAAGCCACCTATATGGCCCTAAATACTCAACCAAATGAGTAGCTTACAGCTAACCAGGACTCATCCTGCCATATGACACTTTTCTAGGGCATCATACCTCTCTCGGAAAAGGAGGAGGAGGGAAAACGCGATTGCATTGGTAAACAATGTCATCTTCATGGTGGGCTAATTTGCTAAATGACCAATTTCCAACACTAAATGGCAGACCATAGTGCAGAAGTATAGGTTCTACACCCATTCGAGGAGTATAACCTGGGTATATCATTAAGTCCTCACTTATTTTGTGGTGAAGCCCCACCTGCACAAGCAAATTATAAAAGAAACAGTAAGCAAAAACCACAAAAACATTAACACCAATGATTTGATATATTACTACATGGAAATCAGTGGAAAACAGAACTGGTCCTGTATATGATAATTCAACATGATTGGATAGAACATAAAATGGAAGATTCCACAAAGTTATCATTGCAAGTTTCCGTAGTTTGAATTGATTCGTTTCAAAAATTAAGAATTTCTACTAGCTAGCTAAGCAACATGTCCAAGAATTACAATCCATAATGAATTGTGGTCTGCAAGTAATTGCTAGTAATAGCTGGCTTTCCATTTCCAACTGGAACAAAAATTGCCTGAGTAAACACACCAAAATGAAAAAAGAAAAAAAAAAGTAAAAATAAAGAAAGTAGATTCATAATGCTCACTTCTGCAGCACCAAATGAGTATCCATACATCTCACTGATCCACCCCTGACCATAAATGTCACCTGTTATGTTAGTTCCCCAGTGGGCCCTATCCTCACGCACTTCTTCTGTCTTTGAAAGCCACATGGGTGCCAAGGCCCTCAAGTCATCAATATGCATAGCTAGAAGCCCGCCAACCTTATCACAGAGTTCCGGGTGCTTTGTGTGAAGATGGGCAAGAATATTATCACATCCAACCAAGTATCTGAAATTGATAGATACCATCAGAGGAGACAAAACAAAGAGAGGAATGATTAGAAGCACATGATGCATTGCAAGAGTAAAAAAGAAAATGATGAAGCAACTATAAGAGCTCTACGCGTATCAGATGTGGTTGACGCAAAAGAAAAACCTCTTGCAAGAAAATGCACAGCAGCTGCTAGAAATAGAACGGTGTAATTTCTTTCTATGTCTCAAACGTAAGATGAAAAAAGATCAATGAAAATATGAAGGCAACCAAAAGATAATAAAAGTGTCCTAGGCAATGCAAAAAGTATTAGACCATTGACATATGATTCTGGAAAACAAAATTAACCAAAAAACAGCATGATAAACCAGCATTTTTAAGAAGTAATTAGCATGAAACAGCTTCTCTATTTTATTTCCTAATAAAATACATTTACTTCTGGGGAAGAAAATTTTCCCAACACATCATCAGGGTCCCGACTCCCAATAGGGTAGGTTGGGAACAGTCCAATATTTGGCTTTTATGCATTCAGTGGCTGTGCTTATAGTTGAACCCAGGCTTTTATGATGACAGCCTCAGGTTTTTAACCAATACAACAAACAAGCACCCATCCTTTTTACCAACACCCATGTATAATGGAAAATATAGTTAGAGATAGGTATCGATCCAACCTCCTTTGTAATGTAGTCCAATATTGTTCCGATATCACAACAAATCCTGCAGTTCATGACAATATCTTAGTCCGATATTGTTCTGACATCACAACAAATCCTCCAGTTCATGATAATATTTTGTCGACACAAATCCTCCATCTCTGACATTCCAATAAATTTTCACAATATACTTTCTCATGATATGATTGCTGTCTAGTTGAAGCTAAGAACAGAATGTAAAACAAATTACTGTACAGATATGGCAACAGAAAATCAATATATGCTCTACCCGTAATATGCAGCAACAGGCTTGCCTTTCTCAGCCCCAAGTTCCCATGGTATAATTGGACCTCGGATAATCATATCTGCGTCCAAAATCACAACCCAATCAACATTCTCTGCATCTTTACTATGAGTAAGCCAATGCACAATCCCTGCAGGCTTATTGATTGCAGGATACCTGAAGAAGAAGCCTTTGGTTAGAATTGCTTAGAAAATATGTCTAGATGCACTACAATACATACATCCCAAGGAATTTAGCTTAAAAGACATGCAAGAGCAGAAAGTTCCTACTGAAAGACTGATAAAGAAAAAGATTATTTCTATACCAAAAAGCAGCAAGCACCAAAATCACATCAAAACCAATAAAATACTTGAAAACAAAGAAAAAAAAAAAGATACCTATGAATGGAATGATAACAAAAGACACAAGTGGCAGGGATATTTATTTGATAAGCAAGTAAACTGCCTATAGAATTTAAGCTGGTTGAAAGAAACGGAGATATACATCCAAAGTCCCATGTGATCTCTGGCTGTCTGTGAAACAAACAGGGAACTTTCCTGCATATAAATATTCACACCTAGCAACCTTTTGTGGAGCAAAACAGTGGGCAATTATGGAACATGTACAAATGATGGGTGAAGTTAAAATGAGAGTACTAAGATAGATGTGCAGAAAGATAAGGAAAGAATTAGAAGTTTAATGAATTTGAGAGAACGAAGGGGCAGCACTAATAGGTAGTCAAATGAGAGATATAATTAGGTGGTGTGGTCATGGACAGTAGAGACCAAGAACACCAGTTAGAAGTTGGAACTTAGGAATGAGATTATTTTAATTCAAAGGCTTTAGGAGAGGAAAGGAAGACTCGAAAGCTCATCTGTAGTAAATAATTACGATAATCTATGGTTCATATGGAGAAATAGTCCATGATTGAGCAGGTTGCTATAGCAAGATTCATATAGCTGAGCCGAATTATCTGGGATGAGGCTTTGATGATGAAAATGAACTGCAAAAAAGGATCTCTTTGATGGCAACTTTCACAGATGCACAGGACCAAAATAACATGGTCAGCCAAAAAATAAAGGAAAATATCAATACAACAGACAAAAAAAAAAAAAAACATAGAAAGATAGGAAGATTGGCGCTTCTCAAGCCAACCACTGCAATCTACTGTAGAATTTCCAGTTTTGATTTAATTTGATAGCCAATAGTCATAACCTCCAAAGCCATCTTTCCATTTTTCTAGCTTTGCATGAAGTTAGAACCCTCATCTCATCAATAAAATTAAAAACTATGTCATTTCTAAACAACCTGTGCTAACAGACATCTTCTAGTTGCAAACATTCTTAAAAGAAATAAATAATCACAAGAATATCCCATACCAGAAGGCAAGCATGCCATTTCTTCTTAAGTCAGTCATAGCTTAATCAATTCATATCAAACTCTCAAGTTCAAAGGACGAACTGAAAAATAGCTCAAAGTATTTGAAACAGAAGCAATTACATGTTATTCAAACATCATCAAGAACCCAACAATATAAAGGAAAAAGCATAAGCAAAGCCATTGAGTGGTTCTAGGTAATCTTGTTATTCCCATTAAAACCATCAAAAATATTTAGAAATCCAACAATATTGATTGTGTGCAGATATAAATCAAGTGAACAATTGTGAAGAATCCTCCAACTGATCATTTGGTCTCATGGATTCCCCACTGATCAGATGTCTTGACTTTAGCAGTCCGTGGTTGCACCACTCCTGCCCTGCTCACTTAAAACCATCATATATACGTAACGGCTGTGACATCAGCTTCGACAGCAATTATGACGGGGTCCCATGTACTGGATTGTCCAAGTACATGGCCCACTGGACTCCAATATGATAGGGTCCAACTTAATGGATTAGCACAAGTAAATGCCTCTATTGACTCCATAACACATGGCATAGTTAATAATTCGATGCACCCCCTGGAGGTTAACATGGCCCTCAATCTCACTCGCTTGCAGCAAACGATAAACTCAGACCATTGGAACATGAAATTACAAACAACTGACTTTGGGTCAGATGATATCAATCAGTTCTATTATCCATCAATCCTCCAATAAACCAGTATCCAGATCTATCCGTTTGTTGATGCCATGATCCAGTCATAAATTTTTAAACTGATCAATGAGGCAATGTCTGATCAATTCAGCATTGATGCAGAAGAACCATACAAATTTAAGCATTCATGGGTTCATCAATTAGCATCTTTAATTTCCGTCGTACTTCTTGTAAAATCCTCTTTAGCCTTTTGATTTTCCTTTTAATGCCTTAATTATGAACTCCTTACTACTCTCTATATCAAATAAGTCTTCTTTTATGACGAGCAAGAATTTGTACCACAAACAAATGCGATACACATAAGCAAAGACAATATTAAGGTGACCATAAAGATCCAATATCCCCAGCCACAAGCCAGTATAACGATGCCAAGAGATGAAACTGCCGTTGGGTCAATTGCAATCCCAGGAAATTACATTGTCCATCCAAACATCAATTCAAAAAAAAAAAAAAAATTCTTGGAAAAAAAAAAAAGAAAGAAGTGGGAAATCATTTCTCATAAGTAGAGGCAGAGGTAAGACGATAGAAAAATACCAATCCCCAGTCTTGGGATGCCTACTCATGGAAGGAACCTCCAACGTGGGAGCAAGATGCATGCCTCTGTAATTCCTCCGCTCACCCTCGGTGCAGCTGAGGAGCCTTGTGATGGGTCCCGGCTGCCCGGCCTTCTTGAAGCTGTGGACGAGTCCCACGGTCTGCCAGTCGAAGTAATTCTGGCATTCCACCGAGAAGAGCGTGTGGATCCTCCACGGAGCCTGCAGCTGCTGCTGCTGCTGCTCTTGCTCTTTCCGTCGCTGGCCATCAGCAGCTGAAAACACAACCGCCAGTATCAGCAGTGACAGCAGCAAGGATCCGAATCTCATCGCCACCATCTCTCGTCAACGGAATAGATTTTCTTGCATGGCGTTTGAATTTCACCAATGCAAAACCCGGCGTGGCCTGATCTGGTTCTGGGGGAAGGAGATTGGAAGTCGGACGTTTTATTTCTGCTCCGATGTATGATTAACGCATTCAGAGTCAAACAGGAATATTTTAAAGAGTTGGTGAGGATGGGAGAGAGTAGTGGAAATTGTAATTAAAGAAACCAAGCAAATGTCAATTAAAAAACCAGAAGTATTGCGTTTTCATTTGGTTCTTCGCCAAACGCTATTCCGCTAAAGGCTTTCTGGAGAGCAGCTGGTGGCGTGCAAGGTGTCTCGTGCGCCGACCTCACAGCTTTCCATAGTGCAAAACGGCAGTAGGACAACACATTAATTACATGCAACACCAACAAACGGAAACAAATATTAGATATTAATCTTCGAGCTGAAATTTCTGCAGCTATATTGATTACAATTTTCATCAAAAGCCATTAATCAAAAAGATGGTATGGTAGACATGTGAAATCGACCAACAAAATCGAATATCATCAATCAGCGAATTGATTTACATTTCCACCTCGATACACGA
>JAYJMB010060711.1:62675-78487 GCA_036873735.1 Pouteria campechiana | reverse complement strand
TCTTTATTAACTTTATTTTCAATAATTATCTCATATTTTATCATGTAATTTTCTTCTTTGTTTTTTACTTAACCTTTTTCAGATTTTCCTTTTTTTTTCCTTTTTTTTCCCTCTTTTCTCAATTCCCAGATGAATCCAGAGGTACCATGTATTCAGTTAAAAATATTTAAAATTATTTTGATTGAAAACGTAATTAGGCCCAACATTCGAATTATTTTAGATAATCTGATAAGTTTTAATTTCTTACAATCCATGAAATGATTTTAAAATTTAGAATAAACTCAGAGACACGTATTATAATTAATTTGAATTTAACCAAAACTACAGTTGTGTGTAAAAACGCCAATCCTTCACTGTGCAGTGCTGGCCATAGAATTATGGTAATATTTTGGAAATATTAGAAAATTTTAAGCCTATTTTGCCAAAATAAAAAGACGATGTTATTTTACAATTGCCAATGAAGGTTTATTTCCATATTAAAAATACTCCAAGAATCTTATAAAATTAGAAAATATAAGGATTAGATGCTCCGAAAGAATTATAACAGTAAATTTTTAATCTTAGTAGCTAAAATGTTTTTAAAAAATTTGCATATTAGTTGTTGTCCAAATTATATTTCTATTTAATACATCTAGACATGCATGCAGAAGCAGTGTTTTGCCTTGCCTGTGTATCAATTAGCGGAAGAGTACAGAGGAGCTTCATACAATTGGGCCCCACTTAGTGGGTGTCCCTTTCCATGTAGACGATTTGTTTAGGTTACCAAACACGTGCAGCTGTAAATCAGATTCCATTTTTGACTCCAGCTGTAATATCTGATCTAGGAACGAGTTCAGAGAGGCATGGGTCTTGACTCTTGAGAGAGCTGGGAATGATGCAATCACAATCCTTCCAAGATGGGTTGTGATTCAGTAAAGTAGAACCTAGTTAAAATCATAAAAAGCCCTTTCATTTTGCTTGTCATGATGTTTTATGAAATTAAAAGAAAGATATCACTTGTTAGAGACAGAATGAAGCTCATGTCTTGCTTTTCAAAATTCCATATCCGAGTACAGAATTGTGCAGACAAAATTCACACCACTATTTACACTAAATTGTACATATGAGTTACATAGATAAAAAATGCTATTGCCCACAAGAACCGTCAAGCATGTGTGAACACAAGTACAACACCTTTCCAACAATCTATTTATTTCCTTCGGGGACGCTTTGAGTGAAAACCTAATTGACCATTCTAAATTTTTTGTTCATCTTCTTGCCTCCTCTATCGACGTCTACAATTCTTTTGCATTTAACATTTGTAGCAACAATCCATTAAGTGAGGTATCATCTTTACCATCCAGCCCTGTTGCTTGAATTGATGCTGAAACTATAAATATCATTTGACACTGTAAACAAGTTCTTTTGCCATCCACCCATCAGGCCCTCCAGATCTTCCAATGTATGATTGCAGTTCTATGCCATACTTGTTCAGTACGAAATTGCAAATTAGACAAGGTTGCAGCATTCCAAATGAAGCCTAACTTTACAAGCAATGGCCATGTCGAAGTGTATGAATATGATTCAGGTGCTACACTGAATATGAAAGCAAGATGAACCTGATACATGCACTTGGTTCTGGAAGGGCCTCCTAAGAGCAACTGACCAAGAAAGCTCCAGTCAAATTTGCATTCTATGGAGATATTACTGCAAATGCAATGGATATCAATTCATTTGACAGGAGGAAACCATCTGGATCGCTGAGCCGAATAAATGCCACTGTCTGCTCAAACTTACAAGCATCAGTCAGCAGCAAGCTGAACTCGCACATATCCAAGGGTTTTCTATTCTCATCCAGGGCAATTATATGACCACTTTTTATATATGGCTCAAATGCTTTGCACACAGAGAGCATAATATGTGTGCCGTAGGCTCTCCCAAATTGCCTAACATCCAGACCTCTTGACATTCTAAGAGATAGCATCACAGTATCCATGGCCATGTCTTTGACATCAGGATGACTGTCATTTCTACTATCATGGTGATAATTAACTAATCCATCTTCCAACTTCTGCACATAGTCAACGTACTCTTTCATCTTCTTTGGCCTAGAAAACCTCACCCCTCCAATGTAGCTAGCAGAACCAAGACCAAAAGCAAAGAAAGAATTGTTCTGCCAGTAGGTGAGATTGTGTTTGCACTCATATCCATTCTTGCAGTAGCTACTGATCTCATAATGATTGTATCCAGCATTCGAAAGCATCCCTGAAGCCATTCTATAGAACATTGCTGATTGGGATTCTGAGGGTAGAGGAAACTCTCCAGGCGTATACCTGCATAGACTCCTAACTCAAGTTACTCAACATTCAGATCTTGTTCTGAATAAGCAATTTTCGAAACATGGTTTTCCATAGCCCTTTTTAGTAGTAAAATCTATGTAAAACCCAATCACTAGAGTTACTAAACTGTGAGTTTTGACCATAAAGATTAAGATGAGTAAGAACTCTTATGTTAAAAAAAAAAACATTGCTGAGAGTAACAATAATGTCACTACTCTTATGAACTTTACATTAAATTCAATGTCTGAACTGTATCTACCATCCAGTAGGACACATGCCATCAATCTTGACCATTCAGGCAATGGTCCACTTGTTTAGTTGGGCTACATGTGCCAGCAACTGCAGTGGCATGCATTCCTAATTGCTGAAACAATTGAGCAGGTGGCCTATATCTGGTGAAAAATGGAATAGCTGAAGACTTTATATAATGTTTGTTGCCATAAGTTGAGGCCCTCGCCCATTTCTAGAGTTGTCTGATGAGGCAGGTGATATACAGCAAAGTGGGTCGTAATCTGCTAGCATAGAGCAGACCCACATATCAACATCTCAACAAAAACAATGGATCATTGGATCCTCTGAATTATATGGCATAGCACAATCCAGCTGAAAATGATTCACATCATTAAGTAGCCATCCTATCAACTCCAACGATGATGTAGCTGACTTACCGCTGTCCAAACTTGGTTCCTTGCTCCACCTGCAAATCATAGACCGAGACATGGCTGGGCCCGGCTTTCACTGCCAACTCCAAGCTCTCCTCCCACATATCTGGTGTTTGATGAGGCAGAGAAGAGATGAGATCCATACTCCAGTTCTCAATCCCACAAGACCCAACAATATCAATAGCCTCATAAACTTCCATCAATCCATGGGCTCTCCCACACCCCTTAAGCAACTCCTCCTGGAAGGCCTGCACCCCAAGAGACACACGATTCACCCCCAACTCCTTCAACTCCCTCATTTTCTTCACGTCAAATGTTCCTGGGTCCATTTCCATTGAAATTTCAGCATTCTGGTGCAACCCGAATTTCGAACGTAGAGTTTCAAGGATCGAAAAGACGAGCATAGGGGGCACCAAAGATGGGGTTCCCCCTCCAAAGAAGACGGTTTGAAGAGGTGAGTTGGTGGGGGAATTGGGTTTGGTCATGCCAATCTCTCGACAGAGAAGATGAATGTAATTGGATATTCTTGGGTCGTCGGTTTGAGAAGGCTCTTGTGTTCGTTGGCCAGAGAAAGAATAAGATGAGGAGGAGGAGGAGCCAAGGGCAACGATAGGGAAGTCGCAGTAGTGACAGCGTCTGCGGCAGAAAGGGAGGTGGATGTATGCTGAGGTTGGAGGAGATGGTAGCGGGGGCATTGAGGTTGTGGGGGCATTTAGGTAAGCAGTTGATGGGCGTTCGATGGCAGCGCTGGAAATGAGAAATGATGCTGATGGCAATCTCCTCCTGGGGATGATGATGGTGGAGAGGATTGGCGAACGCGTTGCCATAAGCGTCACGAGCCGAAATGAAAAGATAACTGGAAGTGAGAGAAAATGCTTGGCATCAAAGCTGCTGGCCAAGGAATTTTTTAATATGACGCTGCCACGGCACTAACGATGAGTAAAAATAATGCCAATCAAATAAAAATAAAAATAAAATAAATCCAAATTTTATTAATATATTTACACACACGATTACGTAAAAATAAAATGAACTATAGATAAATATTATATCAAATAAAGATAAAATAATTTCACATATGCTAATTGCTAGGTGGGCTTTAATTCCAATCCCACTAATTTAATCTCATCTTAGATCGCACATGGCACTAGATTAAGCTTAACAAACGTTGGGATTATAAAATGAAGTTCGGTTACATCAACGACCCCTACGTGATTTGTTGAATGAAAATGAAAAAAACCATAAAAAAGAAAGAAAATAGCGTCTCACGAATAAGTTAAAACAGATAGGAGTAATAATTAAAAATATATAAAATAATAGAAAAAGATGGAGTTGCTGTGATATGATGCATTGACTCCTCGGACATGACATTTTTCTTTAAATTCCATTTTCATTTAATGCGTGGCTTCAGTTTAACTTTTACATCATTTTGGCTTATAAATAAACCCTCTTTGCATGAAAATTTTAATGATAATATTACTATGGAATCATTTTCCAACTAAAATATGAGGCCAGAGACAACAAAAAGACATGAAATGCGAAATGTCAATTTGTTAAGACTAATGCTTAAATTCACAGATTGGAAAAGTCGGTTTCAAAGGGCAGACGTTTGGTTTGATAAAAAAAAAAAAAAATCATAATGGGATTTCTAAACCCTGAAGGATTTAGGGAAGAAAAAGACTGCTAATTGTTGTTCTTTTCACTGCAAAGACAAAACATAGGTTTGGGAATACTAAAAAAAAGGGCTAGAAATTCATGAAAATATCTTGCGCTTTCAATTAATAACTACAATTTTTTAGCAGAAATAACTTGTAATTTTCAACATAATCAGTACAACACGAAATGTTTCATATAAAGAAACAACTTGTCGATTGTTACGTTCACATGATGTAGTATTAGTTCTCACTGACCACAAACTTATGAAAAGTTACAAATGATCCGTAGCAGTAACAAGAAATCATGGATGCATATGACGACGGAAGGTGGCAGTGAATTGAAAGTGGGTATCCAAAGTAACTAATCGTCCGACAGCGAAGTTTTCACAATGAAACTGATGGAGGCCATCTTTGAGTGACAAACCAATGCCAACACTCTCAAGGATATCTAATTCTTAAAGAAAACATCAGATTTTGAAATAAACAGAAGTCCAAGCATAATTCACTTTGATGGTATCCTGCAATAAGAATCCCATTTCAATGAGTAAATGAATAATCCACGAAAATACAAGATTTGAGGAAGAAAATAGTTTAATTGGACCATCAAAATTTAACCTCGGCTCAAATGAAGTATAATTTCACAACTATATATAAAGTGTATACCTAGCACATTAGACCCCTGCCAAGTTGAGGTCTTGCCAGGGAAAGAAGCACGCAGCTTAACCTTCATTTTCTCACGAGGTTTCCGTGATTTGAACCCAAGCTACCAAAGGCATAGGTAAAAAGCCTTATTATATTGCACAGGCGATCCAATATAATTATACAATTATATATGACAACCCAAAATTTGAAAAGAGGGCTCAAGCTTCATTTTGGGCTAAATACCCAAAAATAACCGCTCCACCTTTTAACACGTCATCAGATTGACCAGCTATTGCAACGGTTTTGTGATTTTTGCAGCAAATTGGCTAGCATTTCCCATCATTTTCTTCTTTGAGGATCCCTGCTGAGTTCATGCTTCTTTAATGTCTTGATATAGTTTCTCATAAGGGTAAACTTGTTGGCACCAAGATGATGGAAGTACTCCCATGTGTAGATCCCAGTTTTATGTAAGTCATCAAAAATTATTCTGGTAAGAAACCACGAGGCTAGCAGTTAAGTAAAAAGCTGATTTTCTGTAGTTAATTGAAAGAATAGTAATAACAGATAATTGCAAGCTTACCTCACTCCATAATTCCCAACAGGTTCTGCTGACATGATACCTACATGCCGCCTCCCAGATATAACCTAATTCAACAAATGGGAAACTGAAACTAAGATCACAAATTAATGGGAAATGTTTTTAGTGAAGCTCACTGAAAATTTATTTTATAAAAAGATGTGCAGCTCATCTCATGTGCCACACTTCAATCAGTAAACAGTATGACAGGAGTAAAAGCAGTTATATCAACTATATACTGGTTGGTAGATGGACATCAGGTTGATTAATGATAACAAGCTACAACACAACAATTATAATACTACCATATGCAATCCAGATAATTTACTAGAATTTTTGGAATGCAAAGGAGCTACTCAGTCCACTCTTTCGCTAAATTTCAAGAACAAGATAAACAGTACATACAATTACCAAGGAAGATGAAAAGAAAAGAATGAGATACATCCTATATAGCCTCCATCTTTTGGACAGAGGTAAGACTATATTATGTAGAATCATAGATAACGAAGTCCAAATTTAAGTAAAACTGACATCGACAAAGGAATTGATGATATCATTAATACCATTAAATTCTCCTATTTGTTTTTTCAAAGTAAAAACTTTGAAAATTTTTGAGATGTGCATAGCTCTCTACATATACCTCTTGTTAATATTTAATATATTGAAGGTAATTCTTTTTCCCCACAAAAAATTCAATTCAAACAATTGCACTAAGAACCAAATACCTCTTGCATTAATTTATAATCATTTTTCAATCAAACAGGCAATCCTCTGTTTTACAACCCATAACAGTCATCAAAAAGTGGGGAAGGAAAAGAAAAAGAAAAAAGTAGTATAATCTCACATCGAGTACACCATTATACTACATAGGTAATAAAAAGTGTCTTGATGTACTCCCATTATATTACATAGGTAATAAGAAGTGTAATATCTATCCACACAACCTCCCTCTGTCTCTTCTCCTCCACTTCTTCTACCTCTTCTTCTCTGTCACTGGCAATTTTTTTTTGTTCTTTGCAACTGCAAAAGCACCGTTCTTTGTTGTTTCACATCTGGAATATTGCAAATCTGCCACTTCATGATGTCCATAAAAGAACAAAATGCTGTGGGAAGGCTGCTAAAATATAATTCCTGGGAACATGCCAAATCAATTGCAAAAGCAGCATTCTTTTGTGGCTCCGCAACAGGAACACTGTGATTCATTCTGCTCATTCTGCCACCTCATGATGTCCACTGAAAAACAAAAATGGTGCAAGTTCAGGCCTTGAGCATGCGTCTGATTCAGTAAGTTGTTCACCCAACATAGTTTGTAGTTTGGAGTCTTTGGACTTAGGTTATGGGGTTATAGTTCTAATCAAGTTGGTTGTGGAAATGACCTAGACTCAACAAAATGGCCCACCACTAGAGCTAAGGCCCAAAGTAGGCTGGCAGTATTGGGTTGGCTTCATTAGAGTAGCATAATCTATAACATTAATTAAAATGACAAATCAGATAATCCATGGTGGAAATTGTAATGGTCATCATTTAAATTCAATTCAAAAATTCATCCAAGAATGTTCAGCAAGATGATGTTATTTCAGAATCGAAAGAAGGCAGTAATATATTTCTGCCTAGAAGGGGCAAAGAGCGACATGGAGCAGGGGGTTCAAATTCTGCAATAGGTAAAACGATAACAATAGTAATGATAATGATTACAATAAAAGCAATTCAATTGTCAAGAGGCAAACCATGAAGTACCAAAAAAGGAAGCAAGGTTTATTTAGAAGTTCAGTCATAATTAAATAAGCACCTTTTCTCCACCAATAGATCTAATCCTGCTGTCAGCAGCAGGGCTATGTACTCTTAGAAATTCAGCAGACAAACTAAATACACTACCGTCAGAAAATTCCACCTCCACCTGAGAAGAAACAAGAAAATAGAGTGAGAATTGATAAGTTCTCACAACATGAACATCAAGTCTACAGAAGTTATGAACAAGTCATTGAGGCCATTTGGACCTCTACTTCCTAATGGCCACATGAGTAAAGCAGTTAGGTTGTTGACAACAATTATACCATCATCTAATGGCTGTTCCCACAAATTGAATTTAGGGTATGCTTAGCTTGTTCTCAACAAACAGCATGTGCAATTCATGTAGCCACCCTGCACCTACGTCAACTGTTCTTAGTTTTCCCCAAGAATGCTCATGTCTGGGTCCAACCATGGGTGTACATGCTAAGGTCCAAGGCTATGGCACAAGGTTACTTATCAAGATTGGTGGCAAGGTTGCATCTCATGGAAATAAAATCCTGTTACATGTCGAGTTCTCAAGTTGTTCACATTTCCCACTTAAGGATTGTCATTTGATGCAGTTGCTACTTTCCTGCGCCTGACTGCCACTGTTGCTCAAAAGAGGTCCCATGAAAACATCACAACATTGTGTAATACAAGCTTCAGTAAGCCACAAGCTAATTGCATGCAGAATGGAGTCACAAGCTCTTGAATCTGAATCTCAAAGGATGTCCTCAGCAACAAATCACCAACTTCTAGGCCTAGAGTATACAATCATATGTCTCATTATATCAAATTTCCATGAACAAGACTGTCTTAAAACTGTGACCACTGGAAGCCTAGAGTGTGCCATACGAACCCTTCATGTTGTAACCTACTGCATCTCTCTTTTTCGGCATGATTTTACATTCTGACCCAACACAAGATTGACATAATAAGACCCAAATGCATGTGAAGATGGAGTTAAATGACCATCACATGTAGCTTGGATAGAATTTGGAATGACCCAAATGTTTAGTGAGATATCAACTCCCTTGTTTGTGCACCCTATCCATCTGTAAATTAGGCCATCTGAATGTCAGTTTCCTTCTGGGTGTTAACTAGATGCCATGTATTAAACAAGCCTTCAGAATGACATAAAAACCTTGCCTTGCCCCTCATAAATAAGGGCAGGCCTGTTCCAGGGAATGCAAGAATTAAACCTAGGCACAAGATCAGCCAAAACATCTAGCAATTTAGTGGGATGGTTAGGCAGTATCTCAGGTTGGTTGGTTATAAAAGCCTCAGTTTTTGCAGAATCTACTACCTCCATCTTTCAGCCAGCAACTTTAGCTCTATAACAAATAAGGTTGGCATTTTTCAAGGATGTTTCTGGTTACTTTATTCTTGTTTTCATCGCTCTGCGGCCTCTTAATAGGATAACACAATGATGAATGAACTTATGTCATTTATTCCAGCAATGAAAACTTTGACTTGATCACATCAATCCTCTTGCACCCATTCAAAGATCGGGATGCTTTGACAGTGCAACTAGCTTCTAAAATATTGCGCCTAGTTTGCACATTAGAGCAAAGAACAGTTCCTCCTAGCATTCCATCAACGAGTTCTCTACATCTATGCCAAACCAACGAGAAAAGCGCCATTTTTCCATGGTATTAATTTTTATTTTTTTATTTTAAAGAATCGACGAGTTGCTCCTAGCATTCCATCAACAGTTCATGTGGCTAGCATACGATGAGGCAGGAAGGAAGAGAGTAGAAACCAGAGAGAGAGAGAGGTGTTTATTACAGATTTGGGAGGGTGTAGAGAGAATCTGTTGAGGCGGGGTGGCTGTACGGACGCGTGCATTTCTCGAATCGCCCAGCGCAGCAGCAAGTTCATGACCCTTTTTCCCCGACGAATTCCGAAATCCAACCGGCTCTTCCGTTGCGGAGAATTATTTCGCACGGCAAGGGCATGACACTTGATAAGCGGGAGGTCTAGACAGGCGGTAATATTTGATTTGGAAAATTAATCTTTCCGTCTGATTAATCAACGAAACCACGGATGAAAGTCTCAAAAAGCCTCAGTCGCCCACCTGCCGAGATGACTCGGACGATGCATGTCGAGTCACTAGAGCTACAAAAGAATGCAGCAAAAAAGATGCCTTGGCATAATTTCAAGACGAAAAAATGGAGCCATACAAATGAATAAAATGTAAAAAATATTCCTTTTCCATATATGTAATTTTACTTTAATGTTTCGCCTTTTATTAAAATAAAAAATACTGCCATTACAAACAACGCTGAAATATCACGTATTTAATTTTATAAAGGGATATTTTTCTGATAATGATGCGATGGACATATATCTTAATTTAATTTCTTTTCCGTCCACACACAACCTATGTATCGAAAAATAAATTAAAAATCTAAATTATTATGGCCAAAGAAAAAGAAATAGGACAAGTTTGATGTTTTTCCATCAACTTCCCTTTATATGACATTTGAGCTGCATCAACGACTTATGATCGGCATAAATTCGCAGAAATGCCCAGAAAAAAGGTTTGCATGAGCAGAATTGCAGATAGATTTGTCGAACTTCTTATTTTAAAACCATTTTTAAAAAATAAAATTTTAAAAAAAATTGCAATTATCGCCTGGTCTGCCCTACACCATGTATTAAGCCATCACTGAAACCGTAGGCATCATAATTGGATATATCGGCTATTTGGATAGAGCTGAGTCTGGATTTTCCCAGACAGTCATTGTCAATGTCAAAAATTAACCCAACCATGTCTTTTTCATTAAAAAAAAAAAAAAAAGAAAAGACTATAAACAAAGAGCTTACACTGTTCAATTCTTGTTTTGTACAAAATCTCATTCAGAAACATTCACTGTTTTGAACACAGAAAAGTGAAGCTTGAAGCTTTTGATGACAGTAGCACAGCAAGCAAAGGAGGCATCAGCTACTTGCCCTATGACAGAAAAAGAACAGAACAGTGGATTGTTTCCTCAACATTATATTGTCATCTTTTATCAGCTACTTGATCATTCAAAACATAAAAGATCAGATACACTGGTGAGCAAAAGGCCAATTGGTAAGCAACACCATCATATAGGGTACAGAAAAAGCAATGTAACAAAAATTAGCCCTCTGAATGAACCAATCAAAAATTTGACAAAACACTCACTCAGATTTTTCTTCGGACCCCTCAGTGACTGGCGTTAAAGAAGAAAGCTTTCCAAATGATTCTTTGGCATTAGTAGCAGCACCGCCAAAGAAGTCTTTCACTTTATCAACTACTGTTTTAAGTTCTTCTTGCGTCGGAAGCTGGAAATAACATTTTAGAGTCAGACAACCAAGAAAAACAGATGAAAATAACACTTCCTTATGTATAGGAGAACACTTCAAGGGAGATTGCATCAGGATCATGACTTGAGGACGATAAGTAAAATTGACAAGGGAAAAACATTATTTAATAATCTATAAAACCCAAAATTATTTGCTGGAGTAACCATTTTTCTGGAATTTTTTTTTACTCGGCCATATAGTTTGTCAACATGACTCACTATCAGGTTCACATTTGCAGGAATGGGACTTCATGATTCAACCAGAATGTCTGCATCTTGCTCAATGGTCTGCTTAGGCTGACAGCACTACTGAAGCAAATTTACAATTTTTAACGAGGAAGATAAAAAATTGTTTAATTCATAAATCAGATATTAGAAGATTGTCCTGCATGCATCCTCTGGTGAAGATAAAAAATTGTTTAATTCATAAATCAGATATTAGAAGATTGTCCTGCATGCATCCTCTGGTGCCATCATCCTTTAACTGGTTCAAACAAGCCATCCAATCACACTAAATTATGGCATGGATTTTCAATTTCTCTAGTCTTAAAACTTTTCAAACAGCATTACACTCTATAACTCATAGAACACTTCAAATTCAAAATCTTAAACTCTGAGCCAAAACTGCCAAAACCTCCCTCTCAAGCTGGACCATGAATCATGCATGCCTATTTGTCGAATACTATAAACAATATAGCAGCACAAACACCAGGCAATAGCCCCCAAGTCTAGGTGGTTCTGGCCTTGTCTACCTCTAATTTGTAGCAGCTTTTACTCTAGCTAAATATCCTCTTTCCTCTCTGCAAATTGGCACTCTAGCAAATGAAACTCAATACATGAGCAAGCTTTGGTAAGGAACAAGGTAAGATAGTTTCATCATCTCTCCCCTCTATACTTATTTATGGACGATGAAATAACATGACTAAAGGAAAAACAATAGCCACAGTGGAAGCTGGAAGATTATCCCCCAATACATAAAAATAACTGCAATTAGAGTTCATAGCTCCAGATTTCAATGGGCAATATGACTTGTAAGATAGGCAGTTATGCAAAGACAACATAATGGCCATCCAGCTATAGAATTTTACAACCATCAATCTAGAAAATCAGGAGCCATTATTCCAACGAGCAATAAGCTAACTAACAAAATCATACACTGATACTCACAATACATTCAACTAAACTACAACATAATGGCCATCCAGCTACAGCATACAACCATCAATCTAGAAAATCAGGAGCCATCATTCCAATGAGCAATAATTTAACTAACAAAATTATATGCTAATACTCATAATACAGTCAACTAAATTATCAGGCATTCAAAGTTGAAACATGTACAGCTAATGTAACTTAGGGTATGAAGTTCTATGAACCAAATAATAAAGGGTGGAAGCAATATTCACCTACATATCAGATCTAAATCCCTAGATACCAGTAACATGGGGCTTAATTGTAACTCAAATTAGCACCACTACTACTGTTTTCCCCTAAAACCATGGTAGCATGGGCATTGGCCTAAATACTTATACTTACTTTCATGGAGAAAGAAAAAGTTCTATATGCATTACGCAACACTCAAAAAACCCTAGTACACTTGTTGTTTCTTTGGGAAACAAGTCTTTGTACATGTCTGATCAGATCCACAAGCCAAACTCATAGAATGCATGTCTAAGTAGGGGTACAAGGAAAGATTCTTTGCAATAGTCTTACAAGTGGGGTTTTAGAGTGATGCCACATAACCATTGATGAGATAGCAGACTACTATACAGCAGTTCAGGAACTACATCCGACTAGTTACTATGAGAACAAACAACAAGCTTACATTGTCAGCCCAATAGTTTAGCCGAATTGAGTTAGCAGGCCATACAAATTCAAACAAAATGAATTCTTTAGGTGTAATTGCCGACCTTATTCTTGAAAAGAAGAAATAATGAACTGTATGAAACAGATATTTAAACATTTGTAAGGAGAAGGATAACTCGCCTCAATAACATCTGAAGTAGAAAGTGCAGCTCTCACATCATTATTTTCCTACATATCCAATAAAAGAAAATCAGACCACGCTGTTGGACATGATTAGATGATTGGAAGAATAAGTTTACCAGTCAAAGATCTAGAAATGCATTACAATAAGTTTGTAGCCATATCTAAATGAAGTTGCTGATCGTAACACACGATATTGCCGAAATGCTGTCTTCTTTATATCCTTCTCATCCTGTGTAAATTAGAGCACCTGACAAAGTCAGTGTTGCATAAGAATTAGATGAAATTCGCTGAAAATAAACTGCTGAAAACATGAACATTAGCATCTGACAAATGGATGGGCATGTGTCTATTGCTGTATTTGGAATATGGCTAGTCAGCTGTGCTTGTGGATGATATATTCGGAAAGCAATAATTAGCTTTTCCAACATTAATTGGGAAATGAAACTTTGCTAGCAAGATCTTCATGTTGCTGGAAATTGGTGTAAGAAGACTTGATCATTAGGTACTTTTGCCCCAACTCCAAGGAAAATCTACAACTGATGTTCTGTTGTCTATCCAGGGTTCATGACCCTTAAAGGGAGCACAGATGATCACACCAAAGCCACAGTGTTGAAGTTTTCAGCACCCATCATCCATCACAAAAAGGAAAATAATTGAATCAAGGATTGATATGGAGCAAGCAATTTTGACAGATAGGCCACTTATGGCAGGGAACAGTTTGAATCAATCAACAACAAGCATCACTTGAAACTAAAATTCAGAATGGTGTAAAAACCTTACAGACCAAGAATTGAACAATGCCCATGAAAAATGAAAGGAAAAAGCACCACTATCATCATATAGTTTACCCATCCAGTTAGCAACCAAGAGAGCACGAAAATTATAGAATACATATCAAGGCCACAAGAAATATCTTACTTTGTAGAGCACAGCTGCAAGATTTCTTGCGATTGTGTCTTTATAGATGTACTTTCCAAGAAAATTATCTTTTGCAGCCACCATTATCTTTGCAGTTGTGCCACCTGTTATAAGACTAAGTGGATACCACAGAAAAACCTGCATAGTTGCCAACCCAACCCAAATATTAACAATAACAATCCACTGCTGCCATCAGCCAACCTGAATTTCCACATATGCGAAAAGTTTAAACAACTAAACAAAACTTGGCAAAAAGCACCAAAGAAATAAACTTTGTCAAACATACAAATAAATGCATGTATGATATCGTATCGAACAGAAACAATGAATTGCGGAACCTTCCACTCAGAATGTGCAATGACTACCTAACATCTGCCTTAAAACCCTTTAACATTCAAACAAAGGAATGGAGAACTTAAGACGAATTAAAAACTAAATAATACCATACCCATCCCAACTGAATTCTTTGAAACAACAATCAACTCAAATCACCATCTCCAGAGAAGGCTTGTCCTTGAAGATCAAAGAGGCAGCAACCGATCTCCTTGATTAAGGTGAGAAAATACCTATTACTTAACAAAAGTCCCGATAACTTTGCTTAAGCTGAACCAAGTTATAGACCATCAACCTAATTGCTTGAGCAATCTTAACCACTGATTCTGGTACTTTCTTCTCTTATAATGACTTGCAGGACTGGTAAGTTTTTCATGAACTGGAGAACGTCGATTCATCGAATTGTTAGATAACTAAGCATGACCTTTCCTTATGGTCCTATGGTAAATATCTACTAAAAAACTCATATTTCCGGCAGTTTACTTGGATTTAGTTCCATATCGTGCATATGTTTCAGTGATTTCTAAGTTCATGGGGATCATCCATCACTCTCCTGCTAACCAATTCTGTTATAATCCGAAGCCACCAACCAAAAAACAGATTTTTGAAAGAAGGTTACAAAAACAGAACCAAAATCGTCTCAGAAAACACCAACATACGTCCCGAGAATCAAAAATTCAAATGACAAAAAAAAAAGAAGAAAAAGAAAGCGGAGAGAACACAGACATTGTCGGACCGAATGAAAATGACGAATTTTGGGTTTCCATCGTCTTCGATTTTGGGCAAGGGAGGGGCCGTCCGTTGAAAGGTTCGAGATTGCATCCCTTTCTTCCCCTTGGCTTCAACCACCAAACGCTTCCAATGCCTTCTGTTCCTGCTGCCGTCGGGACGAGAGACAGTCCAGGGCTTCGTGGAGCCATTGCCTTGGGCTGCACTCCTGAAATTGGATAGCGGAAGTCGAACCATCGCATTCAGAGACATGCCTGCTACCATCTCTCTCGCTCACCCCACTCCCGCAGTGCATGCAAACGCAAGCAGCCCGACGAAGGGATAAACCATGGGAAAACGCGTCTACCTATCCGCTTCTTATCCACAGCTTTTTACTTCGCTTTCTTTCAGCTGCGCATACAAGGCACGTACGCAGTCGTTCCACCTCTTGCGTTTGCCGATCGGATTGGAGTCGGGTGGAGGGTCACCGCCTAGGCGCCTAGAATGCCAGCAGCAATCGAAAAATCTAAGTATCATATTTTACTGAGGGAGTCGTTGGATGGAATACAAAACCATGCATTAGGTTCTAGTACTCACTACACACCTTTAATATACATCTAGTACACCCTCCCCCGTATCAGCAAATATATCCTATATTTTAATTATTATCCTTATTTTTTAATTTTCTATATGTTTTTAATTATTTTTCTTTATATAATCCCTTTTTTTAATCATTCATCCTTGTTTTTTATTCATTTGTTTATTTTCCAGAGACATACATCAACACGTATTATTTTATCTTTTTACCGATATATTATATTTTTCTAACATGTAATAATGCATCATATCCAAACACTCCTCAATAAATTAAAAATATTAAATATAAGGATAGATTGCATAAAAAATTT
>JAYJMB010060711.1:44176-55635 GCA_036873735.1 Pouteria campechiana | reverse complement strand
ATAAAGAAAAGACAAGGAAAATAGGAGGAAAATGTGGAATCTAGAAAAATGAAGGAAATGGGAGGAAATAATGTGATCCTGTGTAAGTAATTTGCTTACTGGTATTGACATGTGGGCTTGTTTGGGAATAAAGAAAAGACAAGGAAAATAGGAGGAAAATGTGGAATCTAGAAAAATGAAGGAAATGGGAGGAAATAATGTGATAGGACAGGAAATAATTATTCGAAATAAGGTTGTGCTTGGTTTATAGTAAAAGGTTGAGCCTCAAAATTTTAAAGGGTGTAAAAGCCTTTTTTTCCATTCCCTTTTATATAATGTGATATTTAGCTACCCTTAAGCACCCATAACGACCCTACTTTTCCATATCATTATGTATATATATTTTTAAAAATGCTTTTTTTTTAACTGTATAGCTAACATCACTATTATATCGTGGACATCATTGTTTCCCCTTTTATATCTCTTTTGCTTATTCTACTTTTTCTTTGTCTCTTACAATTCTTTTACATCAAGTCAAACACAAAGTGAATAAAGATAAAACAAATATGCTTTTTGGATGGAAAGACAAAGGGGTAATGAGATTGAAAATATAAATAATGATGGGGAATAAGTAGAGAATGCCATATCAATTAAGGCATGAGAAAAGGAGAGGAGACTCCCACACCCCTTTTCATTCCAAACAGGGCTGTAGAGATACAGCGGTCTTTAACTTAAATGACAATTGCTACAGCATACCACCCAGCCTCATCTATATCCCCGTCTTATTGCTGTTATCTTTCTGCCATGTGAGTAACAATTTTCTCATCTCATGCTAGAATATGCTTATGAACATGTTAATATATAAGTTTCGAAAATAGTTTGTCTCACAATTACTTAATTACATTCTTAAACTTTTTGGAATGGTGTTTATTTGACTACTCGGAGTATTTTTTACACTGACACTTGATAAACAGGTACATCGAGCAAGACTAAGAGGTTCAAAGAATGATGTTGCTGTCAAGGTGGAAACTTAAGCCTGTAACTCACTTGTTCTTGTTAGTACATATTTTTTATGTATTCATTGCAGGTTCAACATCCTGGAGTTCAAGACTTGATGATGACTGACATACGCAACTTGCAAGCTTTTGCTTTATACTTGCAAAGAACTGATATCAAATTTGATCTTTTCTCTATTACTAAAGAGATTGAGAAACAGGTACAGACTGTCTTATTTAGCCTGTTGATCTCATATTCACCATTTTGTTGTGAGTTGGACTTCTACATCAGATACCCATTTGATGCATCTAACAAGATACACAAGTTGGTTCACAAAAGTAATGTCCTATCCATATTTTTCTGACAGTCAAGATTGAATAATTTGCATATTCATGGTTTGATGGTCAATTTAATTAGATAAATGGTTATCATAAAATGTGGAACATTTTGGGGGCAATCTCAGGTGTTTTATAAAGTTTGTACAGCTTAATTTTCAGAGGTTTAGATTTGATGATTTGTTGTATAATCTGTATATTTTTATCATTTTTCTATGGTCCATTTTTAGATGATTTAAATTTGGATTTGATGATTTATTTGCCCTCTTGAGTAGTTTTTGATTTTTTGGTTCTAGTGCTGGAAACCATCAATATTAAAATAAATCTTTATCTCACAAAGAATGACTTATAAACATGTATATTTTCCCAAATTTGCAATATGTGTAGATCAATGTATGATATATATCAGTGATATTTGAATGAATCCATTGGTCTGGAATGTTGTAGCATTGGTATATCAGTGATATTTGAATGAATCCATTGGTATGGAATGTTGTAGCATGAAAATCCTAATATTTTTCCAGTAAGGCAATATGTGTAGATCACTGAATGATATGTTATTGATATTGAATGAATCCACTAATATGAAATATTATATCATCAAAACACTATTTATATTGCTAACACTCCATGCATAACTGATCAAGATGATTCCAAACAATACATGGTAGTGTTTTGAAAATTAAAACTAAACAACAACTCTTACCTTAATACCAAGTGGTGTGCAGGTTCCTCAAGTTCATCGTTATTTTGTTGACATGGAGGCTCATATGCATACGATAAAGGAAAACTAAAAAGGGAATAAGAAGCTGATGATTCTACTCCACTGTCTGGGTAATCTAATGATGTATACCCATATGGTTGGATGTAATCTGAGGCCGAATTGAGTTGAGATGGCTGATATGATAAATTATTATAATTCCATCCAGAATCATCTGATCATTCATATGGATATGAATGTGATAAAGGATTTGACCATTCATTTGACCATTCGTGTTTTTCCCTAATCTGCCCAAATCTAACAGATTTGATGGTGCAAATTTGTTTAAATCAATACTTTAATACATAAAACATTGCAAACAATTGATTTCGAACAAAAAAAAAACAAACAAAAAACAAGTTGAAAATTCATCTTTCATACCTTCATAGTGTTGGGACATCCGGATAGAAAAACCGGATTTAGATCTTCAAAATGCGATTGTTCAGGCACTTAATCACAAAAGGAGTTTTCGATTTTGCTTGTATTTGATGGGATTGAGGGTTTAGAGGAGAACAAATCGGGTTTCGAATGGGTTTTGGCTTCACAGCGTCTGAACACTGCCACTATCGCCGAATCAATTTTATCGACCTATAAATCGATTTTATTGTTCAATTTATCGATAAATTGACAATAAGTTGATATTATCGATTGATTTATCGATAATTCTGGGAAAAACTCGATATTATCGTTTTTAATGACGTTTTATTATTATTAATGCTTAAGATCGTTAACATCGTCGATTATGTCGATAATGGGTTCAGTGGGTTCAACCAATCATAACAGGGTCTGCAAGACTTTAACTTGACGGCTGGGATGGATATAGTCTTTGCAAAGCCATTGTATCTCCTAGTCTGTTCCTTTACATGTATGAGTTGGAAAATGCTTTTTGACTAGACATCAGGGCCTTTCTGCCGATTCTGTCACTGCCCCCTCAGCTATTGGCAATCTTGCTTATAAGTTAATGAGAGTTGCTATGATATTTACTTTTTTACATTTGCATTGGTGGTCAACTGCATATCTTTAGATGTCTTCAAAAATCGAATTTGAGAGGGTCAAAATTCTCATCTCATTGCGGCTGTTACAATTACAGCAAATGTAACCTGTAAAGCCAAAACCTCTGATTCCTTTTTTTTTTTTTTTTTTGATTAACAAGTTAGGCTAATTTCTTGCATTGTGGCCTACTGATGAGTATTATTTTTCAACATCTACTTGTGAAATTGGGTAGATTTAAATTTTCAATGCAATTCACATTCCATAACTTATATAGATCTTGTTTTGTAGTCTATTTTCAAATGATTGACAACCATGTTTATGCCATTAATTATTTGTTTATGGTTCTTATCTTTCTCTAGGTTGGATATGAATTTGACTTTCTGCGAGAGGCTGATGCAATGGAAAGGATTCGGTATTTCTTACAAGATAACAACAAAAAGGTTCCAGTATTGGTCCCACGTGTGATTCGTGATATGGTGACTAGGTAAGGTATGCATCAATTTACACCATTATTTAATATACTCATTTCAGAAGAATAAAATTTTCAGATTTGAGCATTAGCGTAGAATCTTTACAACCATTAATGGCCTTCTTAGTTGCTTGGGAGTTTTATTTGACTGTGTTTGCCTTCCTGAGGAATATCTCAAAGCATTTACCTTTATTTCATGAAAATTAACATAAATACGCATTTAAACCAAAAAACTATTATAAATGCCAACATTTGATGATCAATGGAAATAAATATGAGACCTATAAATACAACCTGGACAAATTTAATGGCTTTGATACTTCAAAGTCAAGTACACATCAGTATAACATATATAAACAATATAAACTTAATGTGTGTAAGTTTTTAACGATTAAGAGAGGTTATCATGGTTATTTGAGTAGAAATAAGAGAAGAAATGGTCCCCTTGCTTGGGGTGACAGTGGTGGCGGCTGCTTGGGCATTTAGTAATGTGTTTACTCGAATTGCTGATAAATTCAAGAAATTATCAGTGATAATCTGTAAAGAAAAAAGAAAAAATCTCTGAAATTATTGATGAATTGGAGATAATATTGATAATACCTTCAATATTATCGATAAAAATTGGAATAGACAAAGTACTGGTTTTCTAACAATATTTTATTGGCCACATCCCAAAACAAATATCATTGGTAGTATTATCATTGATAATATTGAAGTAACTAGTGCTGCACTAGACTTGCTTAGTTCTCTAGAATTTTGCATAGTCTACGCCTTTGTTAACTCTCGATATACTTCTACTTTTCTCTATGTATTTATTTTTGTGTATAACTCTATATGCCTTGGTATGGTTAGCATGATCAGTCTTTGGCAAAGTACATGACTTTTTATTGTGAGAATGATCAGTCTTTGCTATAGTGCCACAATCCATGGGGAGTCAGCTACAATGGTAGTACCTATATGTGTATTATTGAAACATGTTGACAGTCATGCTTGAGTTACGAACTCGGAAAAATATGAAGAATCAGTTTTTGACATAGTGCCATGGTCCATGGGGAGTCAGCTACAATGGTAGTACCTATATGTGTATTATTGAAACATGTTGACAGTCATGCTTGAGTTATGAACTGGGAAAAAATATGAAAAATCAAAGTTCATAAATAATAGTACTTTCAAGGCCACAGTTATGATCTAGTGCAAATACATGATGTATCTTCATAACTATCATTCAAGGATTACTTTATTTACAACCTTTACTATTTGCAGATTACTTGCACTTTTTAGGGAAACTTGAAGGTTGCGTCATTGATATTTTAATATAGTGCATCCATAACGATCACATTTGTTTTACATTTGGGACTATTAATCCATGGTTTCTGTTCATTTTATGATTTATTTGAACCTATAAATATATATTCACATGGATTCATTTAATCATTGTGTTTTTTGTTTAGGAAGGTTTTAGTGATGGACTTTATAGATGGGATCCCAATTCTAAATCTGGGCAATGAAATGGCCAAAAGAGGGATAAGTCCAGCTGGTAAGCTTGCAGCAGCAGCAAAGCAGTAAGCACCTATATGGCTTAGAGAGTATGAGAGTTTTCTTCCTGTATTATTTAGTCTCTTAGCAATCTACTTCCTCTCAGAATATTTTTAGTTTTATTCATGAATTCAACTAACCTCCCCGATACCTTCTTTAAGTTCTATTCATTATTAAGTCAATCATTCCTTTTAAGTATTTTTTATTACAGATAAAATATTCTTTAGGATTTTCATTTTATTTAGATTTTGGGGTTGCTTATTGTGGTGTAGTCCATTTATGCCCCTTTCAAAACCTTTAATTGAAAAGACACTTTTACCTCAATGCATACAAAGCAAACAAGCTCTTCATGTTCCTTTCTTTTCTTTTATTATTCTATGTTTTCAATCATTATCCTTTCTTTTCTATTATTACCAACATATTTTTCCCAAAAAAAGACTATCTTTTCACCCATTTCTTTACTTTTTTCCATAGTCATTGTGCTATTTTTTCTTTATTCTGCCACACTTTTGTCAATGTAGGAAGATTTTGAGAAGTCTGACTCTTGCTTATGGCCAAATGATCTTGAAGAGTGGATTTTTCCATGCGGATCCTCATCCTGGAAATATCCTGATCTGTAAGGACTCAGAGGCAAGTGCACTACTGATTTTAAGAGATCTTCCACTCTCCAGAACTTCAGATTTTTTAGAATATTTCTATTGAAAGTATGGGCCTCTTAAACTGAAATGACTGTTGTGATTTTAAAAATCATATGGATTGAACTGATTCCGTGAATCAGACCAGTTTATGGATCACATAATAGATGAAATTCTGCAATGTACTGTCTTAGACTCTCAGAAGAATGTGCCCTTAGCTGGTTGGTTACTTGTTGCCATAGAGTTTCATAGGCTTTGCATATGCTTGAGAATGAAAAGGGACAAAAGATGAAAGGTAAACAAGAATGTGCCAAAAGAAGTACTCTTATCCAACTAGTTCAGGGATAGAGCAACTTTGCGACTTTTTTTTTTTTTAAAAAAAACATTTGAATTAAATTTTAGCAAAATGATTCAAATATTTTAAAAACTAGCATTTGGATTTGGGTTGCAGTATCTATTGCTGCTTTGTGTAATGAAGCAGTTGTATGGTCCACTGTTGCATGTGCAAAGTGGCAGTAGATTTTGGCTGAGTAGGGAAGTATCTCTTCAAATAGGTGGGAAGAAATGGTCAAGAGTATAATTCCTTCTTGAGACACCTAATTAGAAATATCTGCAACTAATATGACTACATAAGATTAATTTGTTTCCAATGTCTGCATGGTGACACTCGCTGCTTGTTTTTTATTTGACTAGTTTTGATTAATACTGTTTTTCCAGTCTTGCTTGTTTCATGCGTGTCTATTATTAGCACCTTTCAGTTAAAAACTTGTCATTAGCTTTCTAAGCAACTAAAAAGGAAGAAAATCTCCTCTGACTATTTATCTGATTTATCATCATCATCATAAGCTGTTTTCCATCTAAGTGGGGCAAGCTACATGGATCTCGTTGCACCATTCCTGTCAATTTTGGGGTTATGTCCTCAATGAGCCCAATCATTATCTTATCATTCCTAATTTTTTGTGTATTATACGATATTGAATTGAGATTTGAAAGGAATGTCTCTCTTCGTTCAAAGATGCGCCGGAGGGGGTTCTGTGGTACTTTTATTTATTTTGGGGGGTTGATTTGAGGTTATTGTTATTTGTTTGCACTTTGACCATTGACTTGGTACACCCATTTGGCAAAGACTGTAGAAATTATATCAAACCATGGGATATAGACTAACATTATTTGAAGTAAGAGTAAAATCATGTATAAATGATAAAATATCACTTGCATTGGGTCACCTTAGTTGCAAAATGGCTTCAGTTTCATGGAAACCCTCATCCAAGTGGAAGAGGCACAATGGATGGATGTTTCTAAGGAGACTCGATTGTGGATCTCATAATCAATTAGAGAACTCTAATAGATAAAATATAAATGCTTGTTCTCAAGAATTACTAATGCTGTGTTACACCTTAGTTGTATTGTTCACAAGCCAATATCTATTCTACCCATTAGGTACTCCTCAGCCATCAAATCGAATAGCTTACTAATGGAGTGAGAAATAGATAAAATATAAGTGCTTGTTCTCAAGAATTACTAATGCTATGTTACACCTTTGTTGTATTGCTCACAAGCCAATATCTATTCTACCCATTAGGAATTCTTCAGCCACCAAATCGAGTAGCTTACTAATGGAGTGAGAAATCACTCAATTGAGTTTCATTCAAATTGAAGTGCACTGATTGATTAAAAAGGGGCACAGCCGGTACACAAGGCTCTTACCAATGTAGGGCTTGGGGAGGGCAAGATGTACACATCCTTGGCTTCATTTCTTGGAGTTGCTGCTTTCATGACTTGAATTCATGCCACCAAGGAGGCATGTGGCAAGCCTTACGTTCTTGCTTGGCAACACCTTCTAAATAGACTGAATGATCACAGGATAAATTAACATGGGAGACACTTGGAACCATTTGTGGTCCACAAACGGTCACCACATAAATAAATGCAGTTCTCTAAAATTGTGCGTCATGCAGGAGTTGTTGGGTGAAGACTTGATGATTAATTAATTAAATAATTAAACACTGTACATTTCTATCCTTAGTATTGTAGAGTTATTCATCTCCATAACTGATTTCCGTTTGTTCACAGGTAGCATTGCTAGATTATGGTCAAGTCAAGGAGCTTCCAGATGACTTACGGCTTGGTTATGCTAAACTTATTATTGCAATGGCTACCAATGATCCAGTGGGGGCAATACAAAGTTATAGGTACTCAACATATCCTAGACAACTGGCAATTAATTTTCCAAGATTGTTTAGTGGACACCAAGTAATCAGTCAATCATTAAAGTAACCATCTATTCAAACAATCACCCCTCCATTCATCCAATAATGTCGCTAACCATGCTTGTGACCATCTAGCAAAACATGCATCAAATAACTGTCCAACCATCAATTTAACTAAGCATTCGTCCATGAATTGCTAAGTTGGACACACACAGTAACTGTAATCCTCTTTTGTTTATCATAAAGGATGCTTGTTGCGTTTGAACCATTAATTGCTTATTGTAATGGCTTTATAAAGGAGTGTCATTAGACCTTAAAATTAACCTTTGATACACAGGGACCTTGGGATACGAACCTTGAGCTTTTGCAAAGATGAGCAAAATGAATTGTTGAAATTAGCTCAAACAATGTTTGATACAAAGCTTCCCCCAGGGGTAACAGTGATGTCACCATTCGCAGAAGAATCATCGATTAAAAAAATTGGAGTCCAGGTATATGGTTGTTTTCTATTATTCTCTTGTCATAAAAAGTTAGCTATGAAATCTTTCAAGACTGGATTTGAAATTTATTACCCATTTTCTATGCCAAACACATCCCTTCCATGAGGCGTGCTAAACATAGCCCTCCGTTTCTGAGATGCCTTCTTTAGCAAATCATCGTGCTTTATGGTTTCTTGTTTCTAATTACTGCCACTACCAATAATATATAATATTGAAGACGTGTTTGTTTGCATTAGCATGAAATAAAAAATGAAACATAGTGATATTAATACTATTTCACCCAGTAGGTATTTGATTATAAAAATATTATGCTAAATTTGACATGTTTTCGTAAGATTATTGTGATGTCTTTCTGTAGTCGCTTGTCTCTTTCCCCTGCTTTTAGTAGCCTACTTTATCCATATCCTAGCTCTTAGGGGCCTAGCATTTTCCTTTTACCAGTGCAACAAAACAGTCCAATTAAGAGAAAATTCATATTATTTGAATAATCATCAACAACAGCTGTTTTCCACCTAAGTAGGGTCAACTCTGTGGATTATGTTATGTCATTCTTGTTGGTCTTGAGTTATGTCCTCATTAAACCAAGCATTTTCACATCTTTCCTGATAACCTCTAACCATGTTTCTTCCAGCCTCTTTCTAGTTATCTTATAGCCTTCTATTTGGATAAATTCCTTCCTCCTTACTGGTGTCATACTGTTGATTTTGGTCTCTGTTTCAGATGACCAAACCATTTAAGTTTGCTTTCTGTCATTTTATTTTCTATTAATTCTACCTTTAGGATTTCTTGAATTACGTCATTTTTAATTTTATCTTTTCTTGTTTTACTGCTCATCCATCTCAGTGTCCTTATTTCAATTGCATTCATTTTATGTATATATTATTCTTTAATTGCCAAAAATTTTAACTCATAAAGCATAGTTGGTCTTGTAGCTCTTCTATAAAATTTTCTCTTTAATCTAATTGGCATCATCTGGTGGTCAAATAAAATTGTAGAAGCAAAATGCCATGTCCTTCACCTAGCTTGGATTCTAAATGTAATATGCTTATCAATTACTCTATTTTTCTAAACTATTGATTCCTAATATTTAAAATGGTCATTTTGTGGTATTACCTAATCTGCATTCTTTATAGTTCCTCATTTATAGTTTTATAATTGTTCAAATTACATTCCATATATTCAGTTTTTGTTTAATTAATTCTAAAACCCTTAGATTCTAGAGCTTCTCACCATTTTTTTTAACTTATACATTCTGTTGTTTCATCTATTAAAACTATATAGTGAGCCCATATAGAGCCCATATAGTGAGCCCAAATAACACCCCCAGGGACCCTCTTCCTATATAGATGTATAGTGAGCCCATCCATAACTAAGGCAAAAAGATAAGGGCTTAGAACTGAACCTTGATGTAAACTTATCACAACAGGAAATTCACTCATTTTTCCATTCATGGTTTTCACTTTTGTTATGGTTTCGTTATACATATTCTTAATAATATCTATATATTTACTAGTCATTTTTTCTTTTTCATTACATGCCATTTATTTTTGTATGCTTTTTCCAGATCAATAAAAATTATGTGAATGTTCTTTTTCTTTCTATATTTCTCTATTAATTGCCTAAGTAAGAAAATAGCCTCAGTAATTGATCCCTTTAGCATAAAGCTAAATTAATATTTTGAAATATCTATTTCATGTCTTAGCCTTTGCTCAATTACTTTTTCCACTGTTTCATAGCGTGATTCATAAGTTTCATCTCTCTTATTGCAACTAATTTAAGAAGAACACGAACATGCATGACTACAAATTTTCATGCACAAACATGAACCCATGTCTGAAAATATAGAGACGGACTAATATATTTCCATTATGTGATATTTTCTTTGTTGCTAATTTATCATATTATATTCCAATTTCTTTTCCTTCTCCCCATGGTAGACTTTCCCAGAGGAGCTGTTTTCCATTCTCCGAACAGTGCATCTGTTGAGAGGATTAAGTGTTGGTCTAGGCATAAACTACTCATGTGCAGAGCAATGGAGGCCTATTGCAGAAGAGGCTTTATATGCAGCTGGGAGATTAGAAGGTTCATTTCCATGCCTTGCCTTTTCCGTATCTTGTCGTTCCACTTCCCTTGTACAGATTTAGTAACTCACATGTTCTTGTAATCTTTCAGGGGAGGGACCCACTGTAGGCAAGCGCAGTTTTCTTAGAAGAAAGTTTCTGAGAAACTGGAAGCCATTTTTTTACTAGTTCTCATAATCAAGCCGTGTTGTCATTCATGCAAATGAGTAAATCAGTAAATTCTCTACAATTCTTTGTAGTGGTAGAATCCTGTTGTAAAGACCATGATGTTTGGGTCTAAATGTCCTTACATTCCAGAACATGATTGTCGAAAAGAATGATGTAACAGAATCCATATAGCTGACCCCACGTAGGTGGGAAACAGCTTATGATGATAATGATGATGATGATGAATTGTAGCCCCGCTCAACTTTCTTTGACCTTCTGTTTTAGAGTTTTGAAAGCATCAAGGAACTTGTTATTTACTGAAATTCATCCTAGAAAGCATTTGGGGAGTAGATGTAATGCAGGGAGAGTCACGTGGATATGTTTTCCAACAGAATATTGGAGTCCAATCAGATGTCCAAGCATTGTATAACATCTTTTCCTTTAAATCCTTTCCATGCTCCCAAAAGAGCGCTAGGAAGAATTATATAATCCTCAACCCAAGCAATGTGAATGGTATTGTTATTGTTTCCCTGAGACTACAATTCAGAACAATTCAGCTTCTTTATAGTGATTTGAATTCGGGAAAGAAGAGAAGGTTGGAAGAGAGAGGATGATGATAGCGTTAGAAGATGATATTAGTCACCTCCTGTCTACGTAGACAGCCTCTATTAAGCAAGAAAATCATTCAAACCCTTCATTTGGTATAAACGAGAATGAGATAGCTTTGAGTTTTCAGCTTTCACTCAAGTAAATGGTCAATTGCATGCATCTTTTCTGTGATTCTCTCCACAATGAATTTGTCTGATTTCAGCATTCCT